>OY744515.1:79886164-80158664 GCA_963556195.1 Sepiola atlantica
AAAGCATACATTATTACGTGTAAAACGAGAAATGATGATTAACAAGGGGGCGTTGTATTATGGGGCAGTCGAATTGGGAATACAAGACTTTTAAAAAAGCAAACAGAAAGCGGAAAATTGATGAATTATAAATTATTCGTAACATATATGAAAAACAATGGTGTGGGGTCCGTTATGCAGCTGAAAATCATAGAAGGCAATTAAAATAGAATGGTAAGAAATAAATATCCGTTATAAAAGTAGGCAGTTTATGAGGAAGAAAACAAAGAAAACACATGGGAAACGTTCTAACAAATTCATTCTACATCACCAGAAAAGCTTGCGCAACGCAATACAGACGGTTTCAAAAATATTTTGAGGAATATGGTATACGAATCTACTTTATCGTTTTTAGCACAACACGATATATGGAACCTATTCTGATGGTGCACCGGTTCTGAGCACCGCTGAATGGTTTCCTCTTTATTGTGTCCGAATGAAGCTAGAAATTATTAAGAAATCACCGTTGTTAGACTTCTCGCGTGGGGCTCCTACAAAATAAAGAATTTAGACGTTACCCCCAGTAAGCATGTTCCTATCTTAAAGGTGGAGTAAGAACTAAATAGCTTGTATTCTTTTGTATAATGCAAGTTGCTTGTCAACTGTGCGTTTGGTCTCAGCCTTTCGTTCTAATGATGGATATGTTTAGGATATATGTTTAATACACGGACTGTGAAATAAGATAACACATAGTATAACAACGGATTCTCCAGCAAGCAAATAATTTGCCTACTTCTAATTGTTGTTATCATAAAAATGCATTTTTATCATTTTAGGGACTTTTCACTTTTTCCATCATTTTCATTCACGTAGATCGCTCCTCTTCCTTCCAGGCTGTTCTTTTCATTTTCAATGCGAATAATTTAGATTCTATTGATGTTTCTCCTGGTGAAATGAAGGTATCGATTTAAATTTTTAAATAATATTTATAAATAGCGGGAAATTCCACAGTTGTTTTCTTCATCTACCTGTATCAAATTATATTCGAATAGATCAGCATAGTACGAGATTTTGATTGGCGTGATTTTATTGTTGGCATTGGTCTTCTCCGATTCTCTTTTTTTTATATAATAGGTTAATAAATATAGTGTATTACTGGACGAATATTTAATATAATTAGATTCTTCCTAGACAAAAGAAAGATCCAGGTTGTCTTCGATCAACATTACATTAATGCGAGTGTACACCAGTAGGCAATCCTTAGACCTTTATTGTTCCCAATTTTCATAAACAATCTTCCTCGTGAAATTGTGTGATAGAGGTGCTGTTTCTTCATAGACATCTACAGAGTTGCATGTGTGACGTAGTCGTGACGTAGTCGTGACGTAAGTAGTTTGACTGGGAATTAAGAAGGCCGAATAAAATATACAATTATAGGAAACGCTTATTTTGTTCTTACCAGACAGCATTTTAAAAATAAAATGATCAATTTCCAACTGTAATTCTTCTAACACTTTTAATTTTGAATTTGTGGATTACCAGACGACATTTTTATTCAATTAGAAGAATCAATTTTTAATACCTTTTGCGCGTAATTTTTGGTATACTTTTGCTTTTATTCTTTTTTTAAATACTTCTGCTAGTATTCTGTTTTTTTTAGACTTTGCCATTGACATTTTGTAATTTATTTATCCTTTTTTAATAGACATTCGGGTTAAGGTTAGTTAGGATGGTGTAGGGTTAGGGGTTAGGGTTAAGAAAATAACAAATTTAACCACTTATGAAAAAATACAGGCTAAACGACGGTAAAAAAAAAATACAGACTAAAATAGGTCATAGAAAAGATGAAAACACAATTGACATGACAGTTTGCGTAAAAATAATAGAAAATACACGCGCAAAAAAACAAACGATAATAGACCAGTTTGCGTTACATAAATTAGAAAAATACACAAACTAATTTTTTTTACTTAAAAACATTTCCAGAAAACAGTTATCAATATAAGCTAAACACAACATTTTCCTTCATTACTTTTCTTCTTGCAAAAAAAATAAAAACAGAAATACAATAGTCACTTAATGCATTCAGCCCGTTCGGAAAACTTCGCCAGTCTCGGAAGTGTTCGGTTAAACTCGCTGTTGACGAAGTAAGTACTGCTATTTTCAAAATGAACCCGCATATATCCAAGGAAATCGCTGAATCCTTAGAAAATGACCTCCAGTCTGTAGTTGAATGGGGTATAAATAGATGGTAACATTTAATGCTACGAAGACAAAGCTATTTTCCTTCAACAATTATAAGGAACCTTTTCAACCACCTATTGTTAATAGCACCCTACCCGAGAGTCAAGTATTCAAACTCCTCGACCTAACATTCACAGATAACATGAATTAGAACAAATACATTGAAGATACTGCCAAGGCTGCTGCAAGGAAAGTGGGTTCTATTTACAGTGCTAGAAAACTTATCACGCCTGCCAACATCCTATATCTCCACGAAGCCACCATCTATCAATGCCTGGAGTATTGTTATCACATCTGGTCTGGAGCACCAATCACTAGTCTCTTCCTCTTAGACAGGGTTAAAAAAAGAGTCAGTAATCTAATAGTCCCCACACTATCTATCAAGCTCCAGACTCTGTCCCATCGCCGCAATGTTGCATCCCTGTACTTGTTTTACAAGGACTTCAATGGAATGTGTTCCGGCGAACTTGCTGCACTGGTGTTCCCCCCTCGGCTTAAATACACCGATAACCCCGACAATCAGCTAAATCCCATCCCTTCATTGTGAAGGTCCCCAAATTCAGTAGGGCTTTCTACTCTAATAAATTTTTCCTCGAACTGCTAGCCGTTGGAATTCCCTTCCTACTCCCTGTTTCCCTGACTGTACCAACATGCAGAAATTTAAATGTAATGTGAATAAACATCTCGCTGCACAACTAATCACCTAGGGGCACCCTATAAATCTGGCCCCTTATTCTCAGTAGCCCTTTACTTCTCAGTGGCAATGTTCCTTGTTTGGGGTGAATAAAAGTTTTTTTTAAATTACATAAGAGACTTGGTGAAGGTAGTCAAAATCCATAAGTGAAAATGATGCTATGGGACCGACTGGATTCGAACTTAGCACATCCAAGTTCACAATCACTATCTTCCATTTCTCAGTATAATCTACTGTTAATCCTAATATATCTCTTGAAATAATATATGTATTTAAAGTTTAATAATATGCAGAAAAACTTAAGGGCAACAGACCGACGAAACTGCTATTTCACTCACACAATCCATTTCAGGCTAGATAGACAATATCCTCAAACAAATATACCAAACTTCATTAAAGATGCCACACACTTCATTAAAAAATTACAATACATCGAGAAACTACCTAACGATGCACTACTCGTCACTATGGACATCTTCGCACTTTACTCTAGCATTCCACATGAATGCGAAAGTGTGGGCCTGTGGCGATTTCATACACCACAGGGATTTTCCCAATCAAAATATGCAGAACATCTGCGACGTCATTAGATGCATTCTGACTCACAACAAGTTAAAGTTTCCTATAAATCCAAGGAACTGCCATGGACACGAAAATGGCCTCCAGCTACGCCAATATGTTTGCGTTTTCACTCGAAAACAAACTCCTCCATTTTAAACACAATGCCCTATTACAGATACATTGATGACATATTATTTATATGGACACATATCAAACAAGCCTTGCTCAAATTCAACACTTACATAAACAGCTGCCACGATACCATAAAGTTGACACTCGAGTACTTGGATACATCTATACCCTTCCTCGATGGTGCAGGTCAACAATAGCCGCATCACTATATCCCTGTACAACAAACCCACAAATAATCACAAGTATTTCGACTTCAATAGCATCCTTGTGGCAGATCAATAAATCGATGAGACGAACGGGCATTGATCGAAAGCGCTAGCTCTTTTCTTTCTAGGTTCGTTCGGCTTACTCTCTCCTCTTCTTTCCTCTTCTCCCTCTTCTTTTTATTTATTTCTACTTTCTTGAAGAGGGGATCACAGTACCGGTCAGGATCGTAAAAATAAGTGATATCAGATGTGGCCGAAGTGTGAACTCAGAAAATTGTTCACACATGTTTATCGAGTGGGTGCGAAATAAACTTTTAATAAAACCAAGGAATTATCGAAAAGAAATCAGTTTATTGGCGACAAGGGAAGGATTGGCCTCGCTACCAATGAAGACAGCAACAACAACAAAAGAACACCCGACTTGTAAGTGCGAACGCCAGATCCACTTTTAAGCACGCCTGCATGTCTTCCCCAGAATAACAAGCTTAACCAACAACGCACACAAACACGCACACACGCACACTAAACTTTAAGGACAACGTTAAACGCTCGTGTCATTACAAACATTTTTATCCTGCACAAACTTTGTTATATTTTACATTTTTGTAAAATTGTTTATATATAAAAGTTGTATTCTTTTACTTTACAGTTTCTTTTGTTTTATTAACAATATCATATTGTAAAAAGTTAGCACTCGCTAACTGGTGATCCTTGTTATCGAATCGGTCTCAATTTATCTACACTAAATTAATTGTTTAGTGTGGTGGCTTGGTAATCCTTAAAGACGCGACCGTCATCTAAAATACCAGACCCCAAACAGGGAACCAAGGACACCCACATCCTAACGAACTTTAAAATTCAATCATCTACAGCTCCTGCCTATGCGTTAAACACATCTTCTCAAGCACAACAGAATACCAACAAACATAGGTCTATTCATCTCTCAATTTTTAAACAGCAAATACCCCCTCAAATTTATCAAAACATTAGTACAGCAGACATCTAAACTCAACAGGCAAAAAATACTGACTCACAAGATAAAACAATTTAACAACAGAATCCCAATGTTCAATCACAACACACACGAACTCTTCCAGTTACTAACAAAAGATTTCCTACATCTCAAAACAGACCCAGGCATCACCTCACTGTTCAGGGAACCGCTAATCAATACCAGAAGGCAAACAGCTAATCTATCAACACTCCTCACATCACCCAACACCTAACCACAATTCAACAAACACCTAGGAAATCTACCATGCAATAAACCCCGCTGCAAAATATATATATATATATATATATATATATACATATATTTATACATATATATACATATATATATATATATACATATTGTAATTATAATTTAAGTAATGATAGAATACTTTACTGTAATAATCATATCGACGATAATGTACTATGTGATGCGTTAATATATATATATATATACATACATATATTTATATATATAAATATACATATATATACACATATATTTATACATATATATACATATATATATATATATATATATATAATAAGGAGAGGTAGTTTGCTATATATATATAATAAATAGGTAACTATGTTATCCATTTTTAGTTAATTGATAAATAAGTCCTCTGTTTTTTTTTTCAATAATAGGGGCCTTCGTATTTCCGTGTTTTAGGGAGTCAGTATTGCATGGGGGTGGGTAATTAATTCTATGGAAATTAGTAAGGACTATGAAATGCTGGGTTTGGTTAGGGTTAATATGTTTTGTTTTTATTTTATTTACTAATGGTGACATTGGTTCAAGGGGTTATATGTAAATTACTAAGAAGGTGTGATCTATTGTACCTATAGGTAATTGAGGTTTCTTGTTTTTTGTTTAAAAGTTTACCCCTACGCTAAATCTAACTATCTCAAGTTTTTCACTTAAGCATAGGTAACAGGATGACTTCGTGAATATAGTTAGAGACATTACTTTCTATCACTAAAAAACACTTCAGAGAAAACATAACAAAATAGTTAGGGAAATTAACAGTTCAGACAACATATTAGCTAAAGCTGATAAACCCGAAACCTCTATAAACTAACCAAACAGGAATACCACAAACTACTTGATCATAATATTACTAAAAATTACCATCTATATATGACCCCATTTAACTACAGACTGTAGATCACTTTCTAAGGATTCGGCCATTGCCTCGCTATGTGCGCGTCCGTTTTATCCACATGACGAGAGTAGGGTATGGTGTCGTCATCAAATATACAGATCTCAGATACAATGTCATCAGGGAGGTCGTTTATGAAAATCAGGAACAATAAAGGTCCAAGGATCGATCCCTGGAGTACATCTGCATTTATGTCATGTTGCTTGGGTGAACAGCCATCGAGGACAACCTGGATCTTAACTTTTAGATAGGAAGGTTCTAATTATATTAAATATTCGTCCAGTAATACCATATGAATTAATTTTGATGAGAAGACATTTATGCTAGACCTTTGTCATATTTTTCTCGGTGATTGACTTCTACGTAAAAGCGTTAAAGTACTTTCGGACGTGAACATTTGGCTATTCACAGCTATTAAACATTTTCGCCACGCGTTGAGAGGTCAGCAATTTGCCATTTATACTGATCATCGTCCACTTACGTTCGCGCTGCGTGCTAAGCCGGACAAGTATTCTCCTCGGTAATCAAGACATTTGGACTATATTTCTCAGTTCTCCAGCAACATACGGCATATATCCGGTTCACAGAACATTGCTGCAGACGCATTATCTCGTCTACCGATCTGCGCTATCTCTTTGCCAGAAGATATTGACCTCCGTCAAATAGCGCTGGATTAGCCAGCTTTAGAGAATCCGAACCATTTCATCTCCACAGTTTGTTAATTGCAAATTCCAGTACATGTCCATCCCTACAGCGGATGAGCAAATCTTGTGCGAGACTTCTACTAATTAACTTCGCCTGACAATCGTCGAAGGACTTGTCTTTGTACAGATTGGCTTAAAACGGTGTATCTGCCTTGGTGAAACTCATTTCGGTCCGGTTCTTCTGGCCTAACATGGGACGCTAAATCCCTGCTTGGACCGGTTCCTGCCTACCCTGTCAGAAATCGAAGGTACACAGACATGTACGAGCCCCCCCCCCTTGGCACTTTCAACACCCCTGATGCTAGATTCAAACACATACACATTGATTTGGTTGGGGTCTGGCCAGTCAACCAAGGTTATTCTTACTTAGTGACCTGTATTGATCGTTTTTACGGTGGCCTGAAGCAATCCACTAAGCGATATATCTGCTGAAACTGTAGCGCGTGCCCTTGAATTGCGCGTTATGGTGTCCCAGCAACAATTATCAATGGTCATGGTAGACAGTTTGAATCTGTCTTATTCCAAGAGCTTTCCAAAATACTTGGTATTTAACGTACAATGACTACTAGTTATCACCCAGGATGCAACAGAATGCTTGAACGCTTTCATCGACAATTAAAAGCCTCATTACGTTCACATCGTTCTCATTGACTGTCGCTCTTCTATGGAAGAACACTTTCGGTATTGCCCAGCTGAACTGCTTTACGTTACATCATTGGCATTGCCTGGTTATGTGCTTACTTCTCGAGAGTCTACGGTAGTGGATTTGAAACTTTATGTTAACAGACTTAGATGCTATTTCAGCAATTTACCACCCATGGACACTCGTCATCAAAGTATCAAGTCAGCTTTACCTAAAGACAGTTTTTCATGGCACACGTTTTTATTGGGAATGACTCGGTTAAACCACCATTAACACTACATTATTCCGGTCCATATCGTGCGCTCGTTCGTAACAAAAAGTATTTTACTTGTGATATTGGAGGAACTAATTAGACTGTGTCGGTTGACAGACTTAAACGAGCATTTTCAGACAACGACACCCTGGAACTCCATGTTGCACCCATCATAACATTGTCTGAATTGTCTGAGATCTGTATCTTCATATGTATATATGTATGAATTGTCTGATATATGTATCTTCATATGTATATATGTATAAATTGTCTGATATATGTATCTTCATATGTATATATGTATAAATTGTCTGATATATGTATCTTCATATGTATATATGTATGAATGTTCTGAGATATGTATCTTCAGATACATCCCAATCATGTTACAACTACACGTTACAACTACACGTTCTGGTAGACATGTTCATTGGCCTAAAAGGCTTTGTAACCCCTTATATATCTGAACATTTACATTTCCTAAAGTAATTAACTACCACTTCTACAATTTTGCACCTGCATGTATAAAATTCTCTTTTTGAATGAACCCTTTTCCATTTTGAAAACATTTGTAATTCTTTCACTTTTCAGCAAATGAGCATTTGCATTTTGCAATAACAGAACATTTTTCACCTTTGAACAAATGAACCTTTTTCTCTTTTCACTTAAGATTATTACATATTTTTTCTTCTTTTCCAACAAAAGAGATATTTTGCTTTTGGCAGCATAACAAAGACATTCTTGTTCAAGTTTATCAGGCATGTAATGTATTTTTGCATTTTCATGTCATTCCATTGTATTCTCATGTGCTGCTACTATCAATAAAGTGTTCTTTTGTTTTATCGTCTAAACGCCTAAACAGGGGGTTATGTAGCAATTGCATGAGCGAACTACTTTATATCGGTTTACATGATCGGCAATGAGTTGTGATTCGGCTTGGCGATTATGCACTCATCGCCTGTTCACCGTATGAACAAGCAACTCACTTTAGCTCAATGAGAGATTCATACGCGATGAATCATCTTAGCGCCAAAACTAAACCACGTGATGAACAGAACAATTTCAGTTCCAGTCGTAATCTTAAACAGACAAGATGTGATCTTGCTTTCTCTACTGGGCCAGCGATAGAGGAATTGAGGAACTCCAGGATAACGTCATTTCGCCTTGTCTACATTAACCAGCCCATTGTACAACCTTCATTTTGTTTCTGTGTTCCCGTGAATAAAACTTCATATCTATTTAGTTGTGGAGTCGTTATTATTTCGTGGAAGAATGGTGATCCCTTTTTGCTTATTTAACATTTCTATTTCAGCCAGATTTTGGCCAGACGAATTACTTTTCCAAGTAACTTCGTAATTCTGATTTTCTTCCAGATTTAAACACCAAACTGACATTGGTGTCCTCAGTTAAAATTATGTCGTATATTATGATAAACTACATCAGCGGTCATTATATTCACAAACTGGATCCGTGTAAATTAAGCAGTATTATTATTTCCTTTCATCTATAGATGATCCGTTCTTTTTATTGTTGTTCATCATCAACTTACATCACTTCCGTTCTGGCACGATTCACGCTACATAGTGTATAAAGAGGTTATACGCGCATCAGAGATCGCCAGTATTCAACATTAACGTAAAAAAAAATTAAATACTAACTCGTTTAAATATTAATTTTGAAAATAAAACTAAGAAATAAAAACTTTAGTAAGTCCATTATTTCAAATAAAGGGTCACGGGTGGTAACGGTCGACCTAACGTAGGAACAAGGTTATTATTCCTATATAGATATGTGTAACTATTTTCATGCGTATCGATCAGCTCAACTGCGAGAGAATTGTCTAGGACTTCTGTTTGTAGCTAGTCTTCACTTATTACTTCATTAATATTACATTCAAACTTGTTTTGTTACAAAAATATGTGGGAAGATGTTTTCATTGCCCATGCGCAGTAGATGTGCTATCAGCCAATTTAGGCAAAAAAAGGAAAAGCAAAAACAAAAATAAGTAGAGCAAAATAAAGCTAAGACTAATTACGTTTAAGCGGAAATAGGGATGTAGACAAGAGTGTGTGTGTGTATGTGTGTGGGGGGTTGAAAATGAGTGAGTGAGTGAGAGAGAGAGAGAGAGAGAGAGAGAGAGAGAGAGCAAGGCATCTGACAGTGTTATGTAAATAATTACTAGGAAAATATTCCTATGTGAAATAGTTGTTATTCTTATTGATATAGCGTTTCGGTATGATCATCTATGCAAAAGACAATAGAAAGTACAGCAAAGATATCTGGTCAAATTGGTGAAAGCCAGGGTAACAAAGGAAAACAAAGCGGAGAGAAACAGGTATTCAAAACACATGGAAACAGTAAGAATATTTAATAAAAGAGAATTTATAATTTATACTCTCTTCATTTCTAATGTGTCCCCTAAAGAAATAACTTTTTTAACAAGTTTTTAAATGTCTAAATAAGGAATTAATCGTACCAAATTGTCACAAGGATTTAATAAAACAAAGTTCTCATAAGAAGGCTTTCATATATATATATATATATATATATATATATATATATATATATATATATATATATATTATGAAGGTATTTTGTCTCTGTCTTTATTTTTTAAATTCTAAAGATGCTTAAAAAAATTAACTTTCCAAAATTTATACGTACCAGCGACCATGCGCGATTTAAGTTCAATTTAAAAGAGACATTTGCACCGTTAGTCCACACAACATCGGATGTGACTTCTAGAAGACCAGGAAGGATTATTACGAAAAAAAATAAGGTTAATACCTTTTATTTGTCCAAAGCTCTGTTGGGGCTTGTTATATCAAGCGAAATATTAGATAAAAAAAAGTCAAGATGAAGAAAAGAAAGAGAAAACAATGTTTTTATTTTTTATTTTGACACATGGTTTCTATGAAGGCATTTTGCATCTTTCTTTATGTTTAAAATTCTAAAGATGCTTAAAAAAATGAACTTTCCCAATTTTATATATATATATATATATATATATATATGTGTGTGTGTGTGTGTGTGTGTGTGTGTGTGTGTGTGCGTGTGTGTGTGTAATTAGGCAGAATTCCTTCTCTTATGTATGTTTGGTTAAACAGTAGCGCCAGCTTCTGTTTATTTATTTTTTGATTCGTTTTTTCGATTCGTCGCACGACCGATTTGGTATTGTCGTCCATGTTGTATAAAAAATCGCCATATTTTCGCGAACGTTTTCGACCGACGTCGGTCATCTTAAGGCGGATGAATGAGTATGCAAAATAAAGATTGGTGAATTTATTAAGAAGACCCTTTTAAAAAACATTTCAATACCACTTCAACAACACTTCAACATACCTTCGCCCCCCTCCTCATAACGAGCATGGTTGATACTTGGTTTATTTACTTGAATAAACAACGCTTCCATTATGGGGAATACTGCAATATGAGATCCCAAGAATGGTAGTGTTCTTGGTTAAAATATTTCTAAATTCATTTTTGGGGATGTTATGTGTTATCAAGTGTTGGTAGATGGAACTTTGAGGGAGGTGAGATGGCAAGTTAGTCGGCGTGATATGCTAGTTCTAGTCATGCCGATATACGTGTTGTTTGCAGCGACACCTTCTCTGATAGGGCATTTAAACACGTGTATGGCATTACGAGTTTTAAGTAAGCTATTGTCGGCTGGGTAATTTTTTATTAATAAATTTGTGGTTTTAGATTTCTTGTAATAAATAATAAATCTAATTTGAAAGTCATTATCTACGGGGGATATATATTTGTGTATAATATTTTTAATTATTTTTTCATCGACTTTATAGTTGGGTGCATTTGGTTACAATAAAACAAGTTAATGTTATTATTATTAATATTGTTGTTGTTAGAGTTTTTATTTATGGCGCTTAGAGAGCGTTTCATTTGTTGATCAACTATATAGTTAGGAAAGTTATTGTTAATTACCCCCAGACACCCACCAGAAAACATCTTGACCGGCGTCCTTTAAGCTAGTATTCACAAATATCCTTGGACTTATAACCAACATCAATGACGTAGAAATCTTTCTCCTACTAAACTCCCTGGATATCCTAGCCTTATCTGAAACAAACCTACAGCTATCAATCTCCTCGCATCATTTTGACATGACTGAATACCTCCCACTCTACCGTAAAGACTCTGACAAACATATAGGAGTTTATGTTTGGAAACCCTTCACAGTAACTAGGGAACATAACCAATTAAGCTTACACGTGCTTTAGATTAACCTGATAGCACAGCGTTAGTTACTTATATGCGTATACCGTTCTCCTTCGACCAAGGACTGTACCCTGCTTAACTCTGTCTCTGAGAGCATAGATGCATCACTCTGACTTGATTCGAGTGCCCAAATACATGTATTTGGGGATTTTGATATACAGCTATACAGACGCAGCTGGTAACTCCATGTATAGTTTCTTCATAGCACACTCTCTCTCTCTCATGAACTGTCACTTTCCCGACCCGTGTCCCTGATCGTGTGGACCAGCCTAACTTCTCCTCCTGTTCTTAACCTATATTTATAACTACTCAATGCCTGTATGACGAATGCCCATAGCCCGCTCGGAAACGCTGATCACCTTGTGGTAATGATTGATATCACCCTAAAATCTCGTCCCAAAACTGATTAGCCGTTGCTCAAAACGAAGAGATACTACAAGCTGGCTGTTTGGGAATCCATCAGAGATCACATCAGAGATGTTCCATGTAGTAAAATTGTTTCTCTCCCTGCTGATCAGTACGCAAATGAGGTAACCGAATGGGTCAAAGCAGCCATTGAAGCACATGTCCCCATGCGACAGTTCTACAGCAAGCCTCACTCTCCACAATGGTTCACCTCGAACTTTGAAGCTGCTGTTGCTCAGACGTAGCAAGCATTCTGACAATTGAACCCCATAAGTCATCTAAAAATAGACAGACGCTTATAGCGTCAAGAAATCATTATAAAACGGAAATAGATGAAGCAAATGGAAGGTATATAGAGGTGACCAGAAAACGCATTGAGTTACAGAAACTAGGTACTCGAGATTTCTGGAAAATCTTCAATAGAGTGGTGAACAATGGACAATCAACAATTCCCACGCTATCCAATCACAATGATAGCGTTTGCACGGCAACTGATAAGACTGAACTACTTGCCCAGCGTTTTTCTTTAAACTCCACTGAACTCTGCAAACCACTCCTTTCCAAATTTCCAATTGCGGACTGAAACCACACTTGATGACCTGGCCATCACCCCATCTCATGTCCGGGACATCATAAAAATCTTAACACCTCCAAAGCATGTGGGGCTAATCTTATACCAGTAATAGTAATAAATAAATATTCTGCTGAACTGGCCCCTGTCCTCTCCAAACTCTACAACAAATGCCTTGCCGAATCTCGTTTGCCTAATAGCTGGAAAATTGCTTCAAGAATTCTGGAGATAGAACGGATCCTCTAAACTACCGCCTAATTAGTCTACTCCCGATCTTCACTAACATCTTTGAATCGTTAATCAATCTATTGCTATTGCTCAAAGCCAGCAAGCATTCCGACAATTCGGCCGCCATAAGTCAACTAGGAACAGACAGAAATTTATAGCGTCAAAGAAAGATGTGTAAGACTGTGATAGGTTAAGCAAAGAGAATGTATACAAAAATGACCAGAAAACGCATTCAGTCGCAGAAACTAGATACTTGTGATTTCTGGAAAATGTTCAATAGTGTGGTAAACAATGGGCAATCAACAATTCCACTGTTATCAAACCACAATGATGTCGTTTGCACGGCAACTGAAAAGGCTGAACTACTTGCCAAGTGTTTCGCCTTAAACTCCACTTTGGACCTTGCAAAAAACTCTCTCCTAAATTTCTCATTGCGGACTGAAGCCACACTTGATGACCTGGTCATCACCCCATCTCATGTCCGGTACATCATAAAAAAACTTTGACACCTCCAAAGCATGTGGGCCTGATCTTATACAAGTAATGGCAATAAAAAATGCTCTTATTAAGTGGCCCCTGTCCTCTCCAAACTCTACAACAAATGCCTTGCCGAATCTTGCTTCCCTGATAGCTGAAAAATTACCTCTGTGGTACAAGTCTTCAAGAATTCTGGAGATAGGACTGACCCTCTGAATTATCGCTCCATCAGTCTACTCCCCCCCCTCTTCACTTAAATCTTTGAATCGTTAATCAATCTGGCAATAGTCCGTCACCTCGTTAATGCTAAACTTCTTTCTGACATCAGTATGGATTTAGGTAAGCACGGTCTACTGCGGATATCCTAAGTAATCTCTGAACTCATATACCATACACTGGACAAGGCAGGTGGAGCTATGGCGGTAGCGTTTGATATATCCAAAGTTTTTGACAAGGTCTGGCATAAATGTCTTCTCATCAAAATTAATTCATATGGTATTACTGGAAGAATATTTAATATAATTAGATCCTTTCGTTCATCCAAGCAACATGACATAAATGCAGGTGTACTCCAGAGATCGATCCTTGGACCTTTATGATTCCTGATTCTCATAAACCACCTCCCTGATGACATTGTGTCTGAGACGGGTACATTTTCTGACGACACCATGCCCTACTCTCGTCATGTGTGTAAAACGGACGCGCACATATTTGAGGCAATAGCTGAATTCTTAGAAAGTGATCTCCAGGTCATATATGGATGGTAACATTTAACGTTGCTAAGACAAAGCTCCTGTCCTTCAACAACTATAATAAACCTCTTCAACCACCTATTTCCATGGCAAATAACACTCTACGTGAGTTTCCAATGTTCAAACACACCAGCCTTATATTCACAGGTAATATGAATTGGAACAAATACATATAAGACATTGCCAAGGGTGCTACAAAGAAAGTAGGGTCCATCTACCGTGATAGAAAACTTCTCACATCTATATCTCTACAAAACCACCATCCACCCATGCATGGAGTATTGTTGTAACATCTGGGCTGCTGCACCATCCATCAGTCTCTCCCTTTAGACAAGGTCAAAAAAAGAGTATCTCATCTAATAGGTCTTTCACTACCCACCAAGCTCCAGCCCCTTATCCCATCACCGCAATGTTGCATCCTTGTGCTAGTTTTACAAGTCCTTTAATGGAATGTGCTTCGATTAACTTGCTGCTCTGGTGCCCCTTCGATGTAAATACACTCGACCAACCCGACAATCAGCTAAATCCCATCCAATCACTGTGGAGGTCTCCAGATGCCGGAGAGCCTTCTAATCCAGCAGTTTCTTTCATCGAACTGTCGGCCTATGGAACTCACTCCCTGCTCTCTTGTTCCCCGACTGTACCGACATGCAGAAATTTAAAACTAATGTAGACAAGCATCTCTCTGCACAGCTCCCAATTTAGGATAACCCCCAAAACTGTCACCGCAGTAGCTCATTACGTCTACAGTGGCAACTTGTTTTATTTGGGGTGAACTAAGTAAAAAAAAAGTCTTTATTAAGTCTTTCTAACGTGTTCCTGTTGTAGTTGCGTGAATGGCTTAGACCGTCATCTCTGTACAATCTGAAAAATGGTCAGGAAATTTGTTTTTAAGTGTATCTAGCGGAAATAGACTAATTAACTCACAAACGTTAACACTGTCGTACGACCCATTGCCACATCAAATGGGTCCTCTGGGTTCGGGCTTTTTTTACCCAGGCGGAGTTTGCCTTACGTGCACGATTGTCTCTCTATCTAATTCACTAATGTCTTCATATTTTGATGCAAAATTTCATGTTTTGTCTAGCGTTTCTTTAGTAAAAGAAAGTGAAAAATTGACCATATCTAGTTGTGTAAATTAGCATCTATATATTTCTGGTATCTTTTGAAACCGTTCTAGTACTTACTTGGTGTTTACCCAAAGGTTAAGATTAACGTTAAGTTTGATTTTTATGATTATATTTCTAATTATTATCTTTCTGGCTCTGCCTATTTCACTCTTTGCTGAATGTATTACTCTGCCGTGTATAATGGAAGTTCCATTTTCAGTAGGCTAGAGTTAGACTTATATATGCTTTAAATATAACATTTAAAATGTCCCTCAGAAAGTCTGATGAAGAACTCTTCAATATTAGTCTGGGAAACCATTTTGCATAGAAATTGAATTACGAGTGTCGAAACTTGTAGAGTTTCATTCTTCTATTTTCAAGAGGAAAGATTCTGTAAGTCTTCAATTTTAGATGCGTCCAAGCATCTCTATAATAGGATCTGTCCGTCAGTCGGTCTGTCACGCTCAAGTATGAAATAACGTTTTTGTTGGTCACTCACGCTCAAGTTTTAAATCACATTTTCTTTGGTCTGTCAGGCTCAAGTTTGAAATAGCATTTTCCTTGGTATGTAGTTTAAAATGACGTTTTTCTTGCTAAACTCGCAGATTTAATGGACGTATCTAAAGAATACTGTAATTGGCGTCTCTTTTTTTTTTCTTTCTTGTTTTTATGTACTTCTTCTTCTCCCTTTCATCCCTCTCCCCCTCTTCGCCTCCCCTCTCTCTCTCTCTTTCTCTCTCTCTCTCTCTCTCTCACACACACACATAAACACAACACTTAAGAGTAAGTGTCTCTGTGCACGTGTAAGGTGAGTGCATACATGTATGTCTGCGTTTGTGTGTGCCAATGTGTGAATACAAAGTTTATAGATATGAAAAGATCTACACAAATAAATAAACAGTAATCGAATAAATGAATAAGATTTGCGCTAAAACAAATCGATTGCCAACCGATCAATAAAACCTACTTATATATCAACCGTCTTAAAAGCTATTTTCCTTATCTTGAAGTTATTTGGTACAAATTATATATATATATATATATATATATATGAAATTAAAAATGGAAAAGCGGAAGACCTTTTCGCTCAACGTTTCGCCCAAATTTCACGTGGGCTTTGTCAAGAGCGGACGAAGAATACAAAAATGACAAAATCCACGTGAAATTTGGGCGAAACGTTGAGCGAAAAGGTCTTTCGCTTTTCCATTTTTAATTTCATACCGTCGGATTATTTTTATCCTTTCATATATATATATATATATATATATATATATATATATATATATATATATATATATATATATATATATAGCACTGTTGGAAGTGTTTTTATAAATAGATGTTCACCTAAAGCTCTAATGCAAGATTCCAACTCTGCCGTTGAATCCTTTCGAATGCCTTGATATTTATACTCGCCGCTTTCAGTATAAATATAACTTAATTTATCCGTTATGACGTGGCCTATAGGATAAAAGCGAACGCTTACAGTATGTGTGAACCGGGTTCGCGCCCTGTGACTGTCCGAGATTGTTATTTCCCTGCGCTGATGAGAGCCGTAAGCTTGAAACGACGTCGTACGTAGGTAAAATATTAAGAATATAATTTAATGCTAAATATATATATATATATATATATATATATATATATATAATCAAATATGAAACTAAAAGTAAACTTTTAGTAGATAGAACTTATAGTGAAATGGTTTAAGCTCAATATACGAGATAGAGCAATTATAAAGATAGATGAAAGAAGAGTGATAAACATGTACGAATGTCCAGATTTATTTCAAACTTCAATTGTTCAATGCGAGGTATATTCTGTAATAAAATTATGTTTATTATTCTTTCCTTAAGCCAAGGCTTTTCAAAGATCGAAATCTTATCATCAAAGGAATTATATAGATAGATAAGTTGGCAGTGGAAAAGCCAAAATTCAACATTTGAAAAAATATTAAGAAATGGAGAGTGAAAGAAAGTTCATGTAAAAAAGATATGGGGTTTGTCCAGTTGGTAATTGTCCGTTGATAAGGTGTCCAATGAAAGGAGATTTAGATGGCGAAAAAAAGTATTCCGTCAAGGCAGCATGGAAAAGCGTTCAAAAATGAAGTAACTTCAATAGTGAGATGTTGAGTTCAGATCGTAGGTGGAGCGTAATTAATCGGAATTAATGTGAGAAATCGGGCCATTTTAAAAATACTTCCTGGGCCGGAGCTGAATTGTATACAAATAACTTTGGTGGTTAAATATTTAAGTAATTCTAAGAAGAAATCCTTTAGTTAAAGACGAGGCCAAAATGAGGAAGTGGGCTGGGGAAAGGTTTCTAAACCTCAGTGATAATCTAACTCTAACTTTAATTGTATCACCTTCGACATTAACAATTATTATCAGTCCATTTCTCACATCCTACTAAACAAAGCTTTAATCTGCGAACAGTGCAGGCCGTGGTGACACGAAATTTGCATAACAGACTGGTTCCCAAACTAAATCATATATAGGATGACCTGTAAGGTAAAAACTTAAAGTATGAGGTTAAATAAGTGTTGTGGGTGAACCTACCTACCCTTTAGTGATGACTAAATGGTAGCAACCGGCTACCATAAATACCGGCTTTTGCCGGAAGAACATTTGTACCACATTTTGGCACTAGCACTGCCAACACTGACTTGTGTATAATTTCTTTGTTCAATACAATTCATTATTATTATCTCTAAACCTGTTGTTCTTTTATTTCATTGTTGGTACCCCTAAACGGGTCCACAACAATAGGTCAGATAGAAAAGAGATACGAGAAGAAAGTAAAGCAATGACGTCACAGATTTTGAAATAAAAGTTTTAGAATCAGTTACGTTTGGAAGCATAAGCCAGGCGTCCGTTCCATAATAGGATGTAATACTTTTAAAAAGTTGAAATCGTCAGAAGGCGAAAATCTGGCCCTTAAGATGTCTGTTCGTCCATTTACCCATAGTCCAGACAAGCGACAACACGAGCCACAAAAGGGAGGAAGGCAATGAAAAAAACGCAGCGACCAGTATTCGATCAGAATCAATACGGCGGTAGCGACGACGAGGAAGAAATAAGGTATTTCACCCACTATATCTATAATGAACATTTGAGGTTGTTGCTTGATCAATAACAGAAGAGGTTTATGGCAAAAGAACTAATGAACACGCGGAGGATGCGTAAAAAGAGAGTGATAAGCAAATAGCGACGTGCAGACTTTTTGTAACAACATTACAATTTGGTTATTACATTACAAAATACAGCTGTTTACAACAATTAAAACGGATGTTGTTGTCGTTGTTTGTTTGTTTGTGTTTTCAAACATCCCAATGCTAAGGAATATTTTAACATTTATTTTGTGGGGTTAAAATATATCGGAAAAAGGGGCCTTATGGAAACAAACGTTGACTAACTCGGCTTTAGTGTGATAACAGATTAAAAAGGGGCTTCTGTAGTTTATTATATTTACTTAATCTTTTAAAACATGTTTTGTACATATACTCCACTCTATAATAAAGAGCTATGTGTATGTATTTGTAAATATTTATCAGTCTCGTCACACAAAAGTTTGCCCAATGAATAAGGGAAGGGAGAATGCAAATCTATTTCCATAATTTTTCTTTCTTATTTTTTCTTTCTGATAGCTCAAAGCGAAAACGAGTGTATATGAACAACCTGACATCTCCAGACGACAGATATCGCTTGACTCACCGATTTGCACGTTTTATTTTATTTCCTTTTCTTCTTCTTTTTTTTCTTCACTTTCCTGGTTGAGATGTTTTCTTTGTTTATTTCTTTATTCATTTATTTATTATTTCTTTATGTGAGTGATGATTTTTCTCTTTCAATTTAACTTCCGTTAACGTATTCGATGTTTTAACATCCGGCGTCATTTTTATGTCTAGCCACTCCTCTCTCCCAATAATTAAAGGAAGGAAATTTTTTAAAAAGCAAATTAATGTTGATGATTTATTCTTGAAATGAAAAACAAATCATCAGAAAGACTTACATTGGAAAGCAAATAGGAAGTCAAACAATCCCCGTCATCTGAAATGAATTCAGAAAGAAATCCTTTACTTTAAATTAAAAAAAGTCAACGGTGGGTGTTTATTTTTTCTTTAGGTCATCAGAAATATCTATTATATAAAAGTGAGTTATCTGTTTGCCTGTCTATGTGTATCCAACTAAAAGTAAAAAGCTACACAAGACACACCCTCAAAGCTGGTAGTTTCTTTTTCAGCATTGCCCTAGACAGAATATATGCACTCTTTTTTAATATTCATTCTTTTGGGGTCAATAGGAACAGAATTAGTCATGGGTCGACATTTAGAACAATTTTAATGTTATTCTGTAGCAATTCGTCAACGATTTTTTCCCGTTACGAGAAAGGGGGTGATAGAGAAGGGGGGGTGATAGCGAGGGGAGAGGAGAGCGAAAATTAAATCATGTTAGTTTGGGAATAAACTATGTGTGACGTCACCCCAATAATGGCTGTTAATATTTAATTCACAATAATAGCCAAGTGAAATTTTAAAAATAAAACTTAGCAGACATGATTTGTCTATCTGTTCTTTTTTTGTTCCCTTCTATTTCGATTTGATTGTTCAACATCCGATGTCTGGCCGCTAAACCGATACATCCGGTCCCAGATAGCTCAAAGCGAAGACGAGTGTATACGAACAACCTGACATCTCCAGACGACAGATATCGCTTGACTCACCCAGCCAAGGTCGTTTTTCAGCCCACGCATACACCAATACGCTTTTAGTGTCTAGCCGCTAACACTTCGGTTGAGAAGAAGTCAGTTTTATGTTGTCTGCTTGTAAACTCAAAACCCGGCTTTTTAACTCCGCTGCAAAAAAGAAAAAATATCTTCTAACATGAATTGGAATAAATACATAGAGGATACTGCCAAGTCTGCTGAAAAGAAGGTGGGCTCTCTCTACAGGGCTAGTAAACTTTTCACGCTTGCCAGTATCTTATATTTCTATAAAGCCATCATGCGCCCATACATCGCGTATTATTATCTTGGCTGGTGCACTAACCACTAATCTCTCCTTGGACAGTCTATCAAGCTCTAGCCTCTGTCCCATCTCCGCAATGTTGCGTCCCTGTGCTTGTTTAACAAATATTCCACGGAATGTGCTCCGATGAACTTACTGCACGTGTATCCCCTCAATGTAAATACTCCGACCAACGCGACTAGCAGCAAGTAGAGGTCTCCAGACGCTGAAAAACTTTCTACTTTAATAGCTTCTTTACTTGGGCTGCTTGCCTTTGGAATTCCCTCCTTGCTCCCCGTTTCTCCAACTGTGGAAATAAATAGACATCTTCTTTTACCCACTCATTCCAATAATACAAATATTTGAAAAACGCTAAATAAACTAGGAATTCCGACAATACAACCCACATCACAAACTATAAAACAAACATTAAATACAACAGAACAATTTCGAAAAAAACACATCTAATGCTGCTATATACACTGTCCTATGTAATAATTGTCATCAAATATACATTGGGGAGACTCAACAGGAACTAAAGAAGAGACTTAGTGAACGCAAAAGAGATATAAAAAATAGAAACTCTCTGAACGCACGTTTCACCCACGCATTACAACACGATCATTCTTTTAATTTTGAACAGGCTAAAATTATTAAATTCATTTTAAATAAGTCTCGGTGAAGACTCCTTGAATCAGCACTCATTATAAACTCTAACACAATCATACAACGTAATGGTTTCTATAGTTTATCTCCTTTAATCAGCAAACTTATTTTATCCGAATAAAAATTGAATTCAGATCTAGGCTAGCTACCTTTGTGCCACACTCTCTATATGCACCAAACATAATATGTACATGTAAGTTGTGTGTATACAGAGTAACGTTCATATGTGTGGTTGTGTTTTTACGTTCATATGTGTGTTTGTAAACACTGAAATAATTTCATCAATATTAATAAGTACATCCGTTCCTTTTTCTCTCGTAACATTTTACGCTTTTCATTCTCCGAATTGTGGTCGTAATAAATTATAATATATGCGTGTGTGTATATGTGTGTATATGTATGCGATTTTGCATATATGTGTATGCATGTGTAGTATCTAGATACTTATGAATAATTAGATAAATAAATAAGTAAATAATAAATAAGTAATAAATAATTAAATAAATAAATAAGTACATAAACACATAAATAAATAAATAAATATATCCGTCTCGTTGTCTTAAACTTTTTACTCATGTCATCAACCTACAGTTAGGATTTATTTTAAATAATGGACAAAACCAGACTTTTTATATTCTTAAAACGTTTTGTCTCAAGTCAATCATTATTCCCGTTTTTATTTTTAGTTTTCCACCAATTTGGTGCGATTTTACGTGCGTGTTTTGTGTGTGTATATTTATGTATATGCTTTTTTTTGGTGAATTGGTGTCTTAATATCTTGCTTTGCCTTTCAGATATAGTAATTAGTTGGAAAATATTAAGTTTAATGGTATCAGTCGTCAAAAAATGGATATTAGTGAGGAGCATATGAGACATTGCATGCTCTATGAATTCAAAAAAGGTAACTCAGCTGCAGAAGCTACAAGAAATATTGAAACTGTCTATCGGATAAATGTTCTGAATGATCGAAAATGTCAACGGTGGTTTGCAAAATTTTCTTCTGGGGACTTTAATCGGTCAGATCGGCGACGTTCAGGAAGGCCAAAATCAATTGATAAAGACGCCAATAAAGATGCTGTGGAGGCCAATACAAAGATAACCAGCAGAGAATTAGCTCAACACTTCAATACAACCCATAGCACAATTATTTCATGCCTTCACGAGTTAGGAAAAGTTTCAAAACTTGGATACTGGGTTGCACACGATTTGACCGACACTCAACGAAATCAAAGATTGACTGTTTGCACATCTTTGCTTTCCAGGAATCATCGAGAACCATTTTTGCAAAGAATTGTGACCGGAGATGAAAAATGGGTTCTTTACAAGAATACCCAATGCAAAAGACAATGGTTAGACTGAAACCCAAGTCCACAGCCTGTTCCAAACAAGGACTACACCCTTAGAAGATTATGCTCGCTTTATGGTAGGACATGAGAGGACTGATTCATTATGAGTTACTAGAGCCTAATCAAACAATCAATGCAGTAAAATATTGTTCGCAACTGGATGATGTAAGAATTGCTCTATCAAAAAAAAAACGACTAGCATTACTCAATAGGAAGGGTGCAGTGCTTCAGCATAATAACGCGAAACCTCATACAGCAAAACTTACTCAAGAAAAGGTCATGAGTTTATATTAGTAAGTTTTGCCTCATCCGCCTTATTCACCTGACATTGCTCTATCCGACGACCATCTTTTTCGGTCGTTGCGGCATCACTTAAACAATAAAATTTATGAAAATGACGATCAACTAAAAAATGACCTAAATTTGTTTTTCTCTTAAAAATCAGAGAAACGTTTTAAAGAATTGATCAAGAATATAGTTGATCGTTGGACAGAAGTCATAGAAAATGAGAAAAATTATTGTAAAAATTTTAAATGCGCTAATGTGAATGTTTCAGATGAAATGTGTTGGACAAAATCAACATTACTTTCTTTCCAACCTGATATATATATATATATATATATATATATATATATATATATATATATATATATATATATATATATATATATATATATATATATATGTGTGTGTGTGTGTGTGTGTGTGTGTGTGTGTGTGTGTGTAGGTGTCAAATATGGACATCTTCCCCACACATGATCTTGTCTCTCGTCCTCTATCCCTCCCTTTCTCCCTCTCTCGACCCTCCGATAAAATCCTCTATAAAAGATACTGGAGTGTTTGAGTGTTAAGAATAATGGAATAAACATGTTTTAACATTTGCACCAAAAGGATGAATATTACAAAAAATGTGGCCATATTCTATCAGAAGCAATGTTGAAAAAGAATATATCAGCTTTGTGGATGTCTTTGTTGTCTAGTTTTTTGTGCCCTTTATATAATAGAAGATACCAATTTTAATACGTCATGTTTTCTTTCGTTTAGGAAGATAGGGATATAGGGAAAACTTTCATTACCGGACAACGCTGGATGCCTCTTCTAGTCTTATATATATATATATATATATATATATATATATATATATATATATATATATATATATATATATATATATATATATATATATATATATATATATCTTTACAAGTAACGGCCACTATCTATATATCAATACTTTCGTCTTCGTACATCAAAAAGTGTCACGCAAAGCTGTTCAGTCGCAGCCAGCATCCGACAGACATATTTGCCGATAGAGACGGGAGGAGAGTTAAAACACGCAGGACAGGAATAATTGCAAACCTGATGAAAAGAGGAGGTAAATCATAAGTATTGATATATACGATGGTGAGAAAGAGGATGTTATATCAGTCAACATAAAGAGAGGCACATTATTTACTGTAGAAGAAAAAACGATGATGAGAGAGAGAGAGAGGGTGATAACACTGAATGTTTGTCTAGTTGGAAAGGTATTCTTCTTTATTTACTGGTTAAATTAAATCTATCGTGTATTAGCTATTTCTCTATCAATGTGTGTTTAACAGTTAATTAAAAATAATGAAAATATATAAAAAGTAGATAAATTGATGAAATTAAAATTAAAATATATTTTCTATAATTCACCGTGGAATTTCTGCAGATCTTTGCCGATAGAGATGAGAGGAGAGGAGAGGAGAGGAGAGGAGAGTTAAAACACGTGTATTAGCTTTTTCTCTATCAATGTGTGTTTAACAGTTAATTAAAAATAATAAAGATATATAAAAAGTAGATAAATTGATGAAATTAAAATTAAAATATATTTTCTATAATTCACCGTGGAATTTCTGCAGATCTTATTAGTAATGATCGTAATGAATTTCTAATTAATCTTACATCAATTTGCCTTTGGCTTCCCACTTGACGACTGAACTTAACACTCGTTAGCTGCTGTTGAGTGAATGAACTGATCTTCAACAAGACATCTTCATCAGACCTAATCTCTCTCTCCTCCTCTCTCTCTGATTCTTCATTTTATATATATATATATATTAAAATCAAAATCAATCCTATTTTGACTATAGAGGAGTGATAATGTACATAAGATTAGTTTAGCTATATAAATATAGGTACCCTTAAATATAAGCATTTCTTATATATAGGACTCCAAATACCGCAGATAATAACATCAGCTCAATGGGAGATTGTTGTATCAACCAGAGCTATTATTTTGACTATAGAGGAGTGATGATGCACATTAGATTAGTTACGCTATATAAATATAATTACACTTAAATATAGGTATTTTCAAGCTATTCCGTTACTTCTAGGCATCTTCGGACTTCTTGTATTGTAGACATTTATCTTCTAAGTATTTCAACTTCTATTAATCTAACCCTAGCCCTAACTCTAACCCTTCCTTTAATATAAAAACATTAAATTAAATCCAGCTTATTTTATTTATTTCTCTTTTCCCCCCGTTTCTCCTTTTATCAATTTTTAACCAACCATTTATTTAATAGTTACCATCGTCTTGTATCATTTTAAACTATTATTATTGATTTTCATCTACCAGTAATTATTATTTTACTACAGTAGTAGTAGGCCTTCGTCGGTCGTGTCCGACCATGAATGGCACTTGCAGATCTTGTTGGCTAGTTCCAGTCTTTAGAATCCCGTCAGTGGTGTCAATATCCCAAGGGGCATACTGGCTCGATCAGGGCATTTCTTGCTGTGGCTGAGAAGGCCTATGTGGGCCTTGCAGTCTCTGCCACAGTTGTCACATATGAAGTGGGAGGGTTGATGAGGAAGCTCACTTGCTTTTGCCCTTTCTTTCCTCCTTGCACGCTTTTCAGCAGCTTTTATTTTCCACTTTGCCTCCCCGATGTCAAGCTGCCGTTTGAGGGTTTTTTTCCATTTATCCTTGTCAGAGGCAAGGCTTTCCCAAGAAAGTAATCCCCAATTTTACCATCTCATCTACCATATCTAACTTCACTTCTTTTTATTTAATCTCCTCTTATAATATCCTAACATTGTTTATCATCGTAACAAATTCTCTGATCGCTCTTAATAGTATTTAATGCTACCATTGTTTACATTTCTATTCGTTTTTGATTGAAGAATTCTCACATGTGTGCTGCACCTAAGTAACTTCTCCCCCTCGATTCAAACTGTGTGGGGAACCTCTGTATGTTTTGAATGTTTTTAATCTTCTATTTTTATGTTTTCTATATTTTATTTGGTAATTAATTCAATTCGCTGTCCTACTGTTCCAAAGTCTTGTCAGTTGGACGGAATTTTTCTACGAAACTTTTATGCTTCATTTTATGAAGCTTCCGTCCATGATGGTAAAAAAGGCGCTGACGAAGACTCTTTTTGGCATCATAAAACATAACAAAAAGTGAACAATAAACATTTTCCAGAGAATCTTAGAAACGATCGTACGCCGAATGCTTGTTAGTTTTTAATTATTGGAACGATGTTCAAACTTTATTGATCTAAACTAACATTATATATATATATATATATATATATATATATATATATATATATATATATATATATATATATATATATATATATATATATGATTTCCACCTATCATGAAGGCAATGATTTTCTTTAGAAATAATTCAATACTTTCAGTTATCAGTATTGTAAATAAAAATTAAATAAATGGTAACATTTATAATACGATATATCTTTATCATTGCTAATAGTGGGGTTCGTGGCTCAGTGGTAGAATATCGGAAGTCAGTAACTGGAGACCCGGTTTCGAATCTCGCTAGGTATACGTGTCTGTAGATAACCATACTTATATATATATATATATATATATATATATATATATATATATATATATATATATATATATATATATATATATATATATATATATATAGGCAGTTAAAGGATGAAAATAAAAGTCGTAAACAAATACAAAATCTATTACATCTTCAGTTGTTCAAGACAAGGGATGTGTTTTTCCTAAAACTATGGCTTTTCAAAGAATTGAATCCTTATCATCAGTTTCTAACAGAATATCTAAACTTTCTGCTAATAATAAACTTTTAGACCAAAATTCAAACTTCAACAAGACTTTACTTAATCCAGGTTACAATGATAAGATTACGTATAAAAACAATTCTGTTATCGGAGATAAATAAAAATTTCAGCATTATTACGCATGACATGGAAGTACGCGTAACATGGCAGTTAGACATGGAAAACAGAAGAAAGTATCACTTTCTAAGTATAATAACGCATATAAAAACAAACGCGGAAACCCCACTAACAATAGAAAACAAACTGACCTCACAAAACTTAGACCACATAAACGACTAATAGATGAATCCTGGGAAAGTATATTTAAACGACTAAGAAGAAAAAACAACATTTGGTTTAAGCCACCATATAATAGTAATGTTAAAACTTATATCGCTAGAGAATTTATTTTTATTATAGAAAAATCTTTTAAGAATCCTCATAGATATTGTAAAATCCTTAACAGAAATTCCATCACAATTTCTTATTCTACAATGCCTAACACAGCGCAAACCATTATTTCTTCTAACAATAAGAAAATTAAATCTGCACAGTCTCCAGTAACCCCAATATCCCCTTTAAATAATTGTAACTGCCAGAAATCAAGATAATGTCTCCTAAACAATGATTGTATGCATAGTGACGTTATATACACTTGCACTGAAACAATTCACTCGAAACGCTAATATTCCAAGTCACACCATTGTAAGTATACCTTCCTTAACCCATAACTTCACACATCCGCAACTCGATACCCATAACATTACCCCAAACACAAACCACCTTTCTTCACCTGTTATTGACAATCTTGCTCAAATGTATTTACCCCATATAGTTGCCACTTCTAACATCTCTAACGTATCCTTTACTCGGAATTTAAACATACTTTCCCAGGATTCATCTATTACTACAAATGGTGCACCTAATGTAATAACCACTCCTTATAAACTATACACTTACATAGGAGTCAGTGTTTTCCCTATAAAACAACGCGTATCCAGCCACATATCCTTTTTAGAAGTAATAACGACCAGATTACAGGGACTTCCCTAACTAATTTAATTTTAAAAATATCCCTCATTTCCTGCATTGGTCAATTTTGAAAAATCTAAATCTTATACACCAGGTTATAGATTCTGCCAATTATGTACCTTGGAGAATGTTATGATAATCACTGCTGAGGGTAGTAAAAACGTTATAAATTCTACAAACGAATTTCTATCAGCTTGTAAACATAGAGGAAAATTTAAATATATCAACTATATAGCCCATTAAACACCCCTCCCTCTCCTAATAACTAAGATGTTAACGGATCAGTATTTAAACAAATTAATTAATTGTTGCACCTTATTTACTGTATATTACTAGCATTCTTCTTCCATAAGTTAAGAACCTTCTTCCATTTCTCGTTTTGGTTGTTTTATCATCCAATTTTTATTATTGTTTATCTTCTACATTTTTGAGAATTTTAATTCAATTTTTGATCTTACTTATGACTATCAATTACCCCTCCTTTTTATGCCATACACATTTGGTCCCACCTTATCCTTAGTCTTTAACTTCTATTATCATGTGAGTAGGATAATTTCATTAAACTTAATTTTTACTATTTGGCCTTGATTCCATTTTCTTCACAACAGGGACACTCGGGTGAGTCCTCAATTCCGGATCTCTGCAGTATGACATTAAGGGGTAGCGCATTCCGGGCCAATCGCCAGGTCAGAGAGAACTCTGAGTTGTTGATATGACTCGTTCCCGGTCCCCAACTCCATTCGGTCGGAGCAGATCTTCTCCTCTGTCCACCCGTACCGCTTGACTAACGGATTGTCAGCTGCCCCCTCACTAATCCTCTATGGAATTCTTTTCTAGAAAGCCGCGAAAGGTCACTGGACCGAGGAAGCTTTTTGAGCGCGGCTCGACACTCCCTGAAAAACTGCGATTCACCCTTCGGCCTACGACGGCACTCAACCGAATGGTCGAGGATAAGGTCAGGGAAAGCACTATCGACCGCGGGGTTCCACGCAGATTCCTCTGTCAATGTTCGACTCAGCAAAGCCAGTCTCTCGGCGTCTCGATTACACGTCAAGTCAGGCATCCCCAAGCCTCCCTCACACGGACGTTGGATACAGACCTGGCTGCAAACCCAATGCCTCTTCCTGTCCCAGATAAGTGAGGACAGAAGGCGCCGGAGCACCTTGAGGCGGTTCACAGGCAGGGGAAGCACAGCCAATCGGTAAATGATGAAAGGGAAGACGTAAGTGGCGCACGCCTCCGCTCTACCTTTTAAGGAGAGTTTCCTTCGAAGCCAAGAGTTAACCGACGCTTCGACCTTTGACTGTACCTCCGACGAATTCCTATCGAGCTGGAGGCCCGGTCCAAACCACACGGCAAGGATTCGAACCGGGCCATCTGTCCAGCAGCAGAACGGAGCTGGAAGGGTTGTGTTACCGCTCCAGGCACCCAACCGCAGGCCAGTTGACTTACTACAGTTGATTTTGGCCCCTGTGATCGTTTCGTAATGTGTGAGTACCTCTGTCACCTTCTCAATGTCTTGGAAGCACGACACATAGACGGTGATGTCATCGGCGAACGCGGAGACCCTGGCTCGCGCTCCACCAGGCAAAGCGATTCCGCATAGGACCAGACCTGCCTCCCCACTCCTTAGCTTGCGAAGTAGCGGCTCCAGTGCAAGGATGTAGAGCAGGGGGCGACAGCGGACAACCCTGGCGTACTGACCGGGAGACAGCGAAAGACTTTGAACGCCTTCCGTTTACCTGTACTACTGCCGTCTGCGAGCGATACAGAACGGAGATCCATTTGCGGAAATCCGGTTTGAAACCGGCGGTCTCTAAAACAGATGCCAAGAAGCGATGATCGACCCTGTCGAAAGCTTTGGACTGATCCAAGTTGATCAGCGCGGCTTCTGTGTCGTCTTCTATCCCCTCTATGATCGTCCGAATCAGGTGCAAGTTGTTCTGAATCGATCTCCCCTTCACAGCGTAGTTCTGCTCAAGTTCGATCAATTCTCCGATGACACCCTGCAACCGGTTCGATAAGATCTTGGCCAAAATCTTTAACTCTGTGTTTAGCAGAGTTATGGGCCTGTAATCGTCTAGTTCCTCCCCACCATGCCTGTCCCGCTTCTTTAGCAATGTGATCACTCCCTTGGTGACTTGACCTGGGATAGAACCCTGGTCAAACCAGTGGTTTAACACATCCGTCAGAATCGGCACAAACATGTGCGACAGCCTCAAATACATCTCGTAGGGCAGACCATCAAGTCCCGGCGATTTGTCACAGCCGACTTGCTTCAACGCAGCTAAGACCTCACGCTCCGTAACCCTGCCTTCACAACCAGCTGCTCTAGCCACATCGAGGAGGGGAGAGTCAGCCAAATAGTTGCCAAACTCCTGGACCGGGAGGTTGGGCAGTTGGGTGTAGCGTTCCTCGAAATGCTTCCGAAATCCCTCGCAGATCTCCCGAGTCGACTCCAAGGCACGTCCATCTGGGTGCTTGACTTTTCCAATGTATCTATCCGAGCCACGCCTTGAAACTTCCCTACGCTCATCTACATCGCAGTTCACGGTTTCATTGGAAACTTTCCTTAGCCTAGCCCTAACTACTTGGCCTTCATAACGCTCGCTAGCCTCGCGTCGTATGTCCTGCTTAGTTAGTTCTATGCTTACAGTATCCCTCTCAGCCACCACCCGTGTTAGTTTCTCTTCTAAGTGCTTTTCCGTCTTGGCCTTATCTAAGGCAGTACGCTGTGTGTATTTGACGGAAAAGGTTCTGATCTTAGTTTTTAAGCTAACCCACCACTTACTCCCGGTAACTGCCCCCACTAAAGCCTTCTGGATAAGCTGCATTAGCTTTTCCCGGAAGTCTCGTATCTCCAGCAAGGAGGTATTCAACTTCCTTTACCCGGCTAGTTTAGGCCTGTTTCCTAACTTCAACTGGGCCATAACTAGTTTATGGTCCGATTGACCTAACCATTTGAACGTAGGACACGATATAAAGTCTATATCGCCTCTTCTAACTAACATCCTATCCAAATAAGTATTCGGGTAGGAAGGCACACTATTTGTCCATGTCCAATTCTCCCGCCCCGGATGATCGACACGAAACCTGTCGACCAGATCGCATCTTTCCATCAGGTCAACCAGGCTTGTCTCACATCTCTCCGTCCCTCTAGCTCCCCTCCCGACTTTGTCTATTTTGGGATCAAGGATGGCATTCCAATCTCCCATTAGAACTACGCGTTTCGGACATGCGACGAACACGTCCAGACCCCGAAAAAAGGAGACCCTCTCTCGAGCAGTGCTGGGTGCATGAACCGCAATTACCCGGAACACAAAATCCTTCACGGCCACATCGGCCACGACCAGCCTGCCCCCCAAATCCCTATGAACAACGTCTACCGTCGCGGACAGGGTGCGTTTCACAAGCAAGGAGACACCCTTCCCCCGGGGATTCCCATATGCTGAGAAGACGTCGTAGTCTCTTGTCAGCACCTGACAATCCCCGGATGAAACAAAGTGCGTCTCCTGGATCGCAGTTACATCCACTCCCAGGGACAGGAAATCCCTCCGGACGCGAACCGCCCAGTTCGAAGACCTCAAGCCCCTTGCATTCAAACTAGCCAAGCGCAGAGTCATGAACTTACCTTAAGCAGTGTCGCACCCGGTTCCAAAGTCTGCCGGCAAAAGGACGCCGACGCTATGCGCCATGCTCAATGTAGCCAATTCTTTGGTGTCCTGACCGCTGCGCGCAATGCCGCCGACGTCTAGGGGAAGTGTAAGTTTTAAGGCCCTATAGAGAGAAGGATGAACCAACATTGGGACCCTTCCCTTGCATTCTGGTAAAAGTTCGTCCAGGGAAGGGTCTTTGTTCTTGGTGAGTTTTATTCCCGGTATAGCTCCCTCCGTGGCCTTCAGCATTTGCCAGACAGAGTTGTTACGATCGGCTGGAAGCCTTACAAAAGTTGTTAAGAAGGGGGCCTCCGGGAAATTGGTGGGGTCTTCTATGTCTTTACCCCCTATCTGGCTGAAGTCCAACAGAGGTTTTAAATTTCTCTTCTGCCGGAAGGATACGTCCATGCCGAAAGATAGGGGGTCTATTTTACACAATTCCTTCCCCAATTTAAAGGGGAGGGGTCTTTCTTTGATTTTCCTCCGAGTCGGTGAGGAAGATTGGCTCCTTTTCCTCCCAGGTTCGACTAATTTTAGCTGAGAGGATTCGGAGCTGGGTGGTGTATGTGCAGGTGTCTGTTTTGATAAATGCAGTGTGGGGGCTGGTGTTATTGCTTGTGTTGGTGTGGGGGCTATTGAAGGTGTTGGTGTGGGGGCCGGTGCTTGCAGAGTGGGGATAGGTTTTTTCTTCAAAATTGTTGTACTGGGGATGGGAGTTGGTTGTGTGAATGTAGGTTTTGGAGGTGTCGGGGATGGTGTCTGCTCCATGGGGGATTGGGCAATCTTTTCTTCCCTTATCCTCTTTTTTCCTTTCATTTGTTCTTTTTCTGAACCGGGGGGGGGGGGCAAATTTTTTGGCATCTCCTCCTCACCAACTTCTTCCTCTTCGTCAGAGGATTTTTTTGTTTTCTTTTTACCCCCTGCCGGTTTTGCGGCCTGGGGGCAATCTGTTCATTTTGCTGCTGCTGCTTCTGCTGTTCCTGTTGCTGCTGTTCCTGCGGTTGGACGAGTGGTGAGATCACTGTGGGGCTGTTGTTGTAGCAGAAATTGGAAGAGTGGTTGGAGCTGTCTTCAGAACCGGCACAGGAGCAGCTGATGGCGTTATTTGGCTTCGAACTACTTTTTTGGGGCAGTTCTTTGCCATGTGGCCTATTTGCTGGCAAAACCAGCAGTGCGGGCGACGACCTTCTACCACGATCGGCATGTTCCAGCTTTTATGCGTCAGTACCGACGGAATTGCAAGGAAGTCTGCCCACATCAGCTTCATAGCGATCGTGTAGTTGGCCATGTGTAGTCCACTCCTGGACCTTACCGGGTCCACTTGTTCCACATCCCCAAACTGGCTGAAGTATGCGCCTAGGTAATCCGCGCACAGCTCAGGTGGGGCATTATAAATGCGGACCCGGGTTCTCCTTCTGCCCTGGTATTCTGGCTGCAATTTTATGCTCCCGCTCCTCATCTCTTTCATGGAGAGACGTTCTGCTTCCTCCCGAGAGGGGAGCAGGATGTCCCACATGGCATAGCTCCTCTGGCAGATATATGTTGCCGGAATGTTTAGCTTCTTAAGTAGCTCTGCCATATCTTCCTTTTTGAGTCCCAGGAGGCGATTTTCCTTCAAGTCCGAGGTTACGAGGGACAAAACCCTGTCCTCAATCGCCTCCCAGGAACCAGGCACAGGCTGCAGTACACTCCCTTCAATGTACTGTTTATATATTTTTTTGATACAATTGTTTGTAATCCTGTGGGGACAACCTCTTCTCTGGGTTCTTCTTCCCCCAAGCGGACTCCCTCGGTGGTGCTGTTTTGGCCTCCCCCTGGTCCCTGATGGTGGAACCAGAGATGCCTTGGCTCCTGGAAGCGGAGCCCCTCTTCTGGGGAGTCCGGAGGGTATTGGAAGTGGAGGGAATCGCCGCATTGAGTGAAGCTGGCTCTTTTCCCTTTTCTGCTCCTTCGCTGGGGGAAGCCAGACTCCTTGCAATGGAGCCACTCACTGGGGGAGCCATGCTTACCTCCACTGTAGAGGACACCACCACATTGGGTGAAACCGCCTCTTTTCGTTTGTCTGCTCCCTCATTTGGGGAGTCAGCCTCTGGGGGAGCAACCCCTTTTTGGTTTGCATTCCCGCAAGGGGAATCATTTTCAGTAAGCCCCGTCGGTGACCTTTGTGGGTCCCACTTCCCCACTGGGGGAGTCAACCTGCAGTGGAGCCTCCCTTTTTTGGTGTTCATTCCCACATGGGGAGTCCTTTTTAGGAAAGTCTATATCCGGGCAGTATGCCTTGTCCTTTTTGGCTCCCCCATTGGGGGAGTCGTCCTCTATGGGAGCAAATGTCTTGGTGGGGTCCGGGCTGAGGGATGTGTCAGGCTCCCCAGCGTTCTTGGTGTTGGTGAATGAAGAAATCTCTTCCATGTCTCCGCCAGTTAAAATAATAATAAAAGAAAGAAGTGGGGGGCTGAAAGTTCACGATTTCAACTGGCGTGGAGACGGCGTCGACTATAGAGCCGGTTTTGGCGCGCTCTCAGGGCGCCAAAACAGGCAAGAGAGGGAGATAGAACTGAGAGAGGGAGGGGGAGAGCGTTAATAGAAGAGAGAAAGTGGGTTTGACCTCCCTTGTCGCTCGAGGCTTACGGGAAGGTCAATGTTGCATCTCGACCCGAAGGGAGAAGGAAGTGATAGAAAAAGTGGGTCGAGCGGTGAGGGTGCCGCTGACAATGTCAAACAAGAGGGTTGTTACTGCATCCCCCACCCCAATGAATAGGGCGAGAATCAGTAACTTAGACAAAATATTTGACCAAAATCAAAATGAGAGAACAGATACTACACTTTGAAAAATTTATTTGCAGAAAATATAAAAGATTTACATTCAAAACAAATTAGGCACAAGGCCATTAAAAGTGTGGGGTTGTGTGTCGTTGGTCATCCTTTGTCTAAGGTAATAAAATTGTCTATCCTACTCTTAGCTAGAATCATCTCAGTCACCACAATACCACATTTGCTCTAGGGGCCGTCCTACTTAGGCTATTATAAAATAAGTTGGCAATCTTAAAATTTTCCTTATAAGTAAATAAATAATCAAAAGGCCAGTTTACTCGAAAACCCACAGAATGTATTTATGTATAAGGCTATTACAGCCGGTGAGCCCATGAAATAAACAAATGACTGGAATTAATTCCTGGACGAATTTATTACGGTCAAAAATAGCTGTAATGTTAGATAACTGTATTTACATAAATCTCGGCCAATTCTAAGATGCTGGAATTTCGGCTTAGGGTTAGAACGCGATGTAAGAAGCTAAAATGTGTGAACGATGGTGAATGTATGGGCGAAAATCCGACCAATATGCATTTTTCCATTAAGCAGCTCTAGTCAAAGTAAGTATCCATTGTATTTTTGTGGTGTGGCTTTACTTTGAAAGAGGTGTGTTTTGATTCGGTAACGTTTATAAACATATGAGCGGTGGACAGACCACGACATGACTGAGTAGGAGTTCTCACACGAGTCATTGCTTGTGATTTCTCATTGGCAAAAATAGGTGGTGTTCCCTGGAGTCTGAGTGACAACAATTATCCCTAGATTTTCTGTATTCTCCACTTTTTTTCGAAAACCATTGCAAGTGACCTTGCGTTCTTACACCAGCTGTTTACCATTGAGTTCGTATGGTACTTCAGTTACTTGTTTTTGTTCTATTTTCACTTTCCGGTGCGTGTATAGACCATTATCCACCTGTTTCATCGTTGTGAACCCGGGTTAGGGATTGTCTGTTGACAAAGCTACTCGAACGCTGATGTTAATTCATAAAAAGGGGTTCATTCAAAGGAGAAGAACAGTCACAGAACAAATCAGAGGGAGGAGTTACTTGTGTATGCATGGGAGAGAAAGACGGAAAGATAGACGGATAGCTTGTCTCGCTATACCTAGCTACATTGTGCGCGCCTGTCTCCTATTCGGGCGTGGTGCCTTAGACACGTCTTCTTAGCTTGAAGTGTCACGAAAAAAGAGAATATCTATGTCTGGAAGTCACGTGACGTGGTTTTATCGACTTTCGTTTTGGGGTTACCTCTGGCCCTTAAGTCTCACTCAAACTCGTGATGTAACATCTTTTCATTCTCTTTGACCCTTCACATCAGCAGTAGAGTGTGCTTTATTCTTTTAAAAAGAACTATGAACCGGGGATCTCACATACCAGAGTGCTGAATCCATGAAAGTGGGGTGGGGCATCTGTCCTGCATGTTTATTTGTTGGCGCCAAAACAGATTATAGCGATTGGATTTATGCAAGTCATTCTTCAACAACGGGAACCTTGCTAGACAACGACTCACTGTGGACGGGCATCACCCTCCGTCTTGAACTTGAGATGTGCTGTCAACATAAACGTGGACACGCGTCAGCAAGTTTGGCTTTTACCCTCTGTCTTGTCACTTTAGTGGCGAGCAAATAACCATGTCACTCAGCGATTCGACGAACCTTGTCTGCTGCCGACTCTGTTTTAGAACCCGTCGGTCTGGACAGAGTTACGGTATTCCCTTTCGAAAATGCAAAATCCATTATATAGAAAACCACGTATTCGAATTCCTTTTCTGTTCGTAATATGGTCACTTCTCGTATTGACCCCGGAAAATCGCTAGGCATGCCGTGGAGCGCATGATAAAAAATTAAATATGATTTCATTCCCATCTTTGTCGAGACGTCTTAGGTCGGAAGATATTATTAAACCGGCTAGGCACAGCTGGCAGGGTCAAAAGTGGTGATAAGAGATAGGTTAGTTTTCGTCCCACCAACCCAATACTTATACAGAACATGACCTTCCTGCGGTGGGAGGTAGGTTAACACTATGTTTGCTATAATCTGGCAGTCGAGAATGCCAGCCGACAGAAAAAAAAACTCCTTCCATTTTTATCTGAACGTGCACCTTATTTGTTGCGATGACAAAAAGCAGATACAGAGAAAAACAATTATATTAAGCATCTAATGGCGGCTTACAAAGAAAATAACACACAAATGGCAAAACATTTCCTCGTGTAAATTTGCTTATTAGGAAAAAAGAACAATGTTCTCATTTAGTTCCAAAAAAAAGTATTCCCAGATCAAAAAGTTGGCAAACGTGACTATTAGCGACATAAAAGATTTCAAAGGTAACAGAGTTTGGAAATTAGTTCAAAACAATTTATTTTGATTTATTTTCTCATGTGTAGTGTATTTGGATTAAAAACAATTTAATAAAAAAAATACAATTTAATATTTAATAGGAAATATAAGCATGTGAGGTCACCGTTAAGATTGGGCTTTAGATGTTGTGCTGCATTGCTGATGCATATGTGGTCGACAGATGACTAACAACTAAAGCCAACCCTAACCCCAACCCTAACCCTAACTACACTTGCTTATGTTTTCTATTAAATATTAAATTGTTTTTGACTAATTCTCCAACCCCATTTCATTTACAATCTTTTATGTCGTTTTATGAGTTTTGAGAATATTAAAAAAAAACTTTGGTGGATTTTTCATAAATAACTAGTGCATACCTCTTTCGTTTCTTTTATTTGTGTGTTTTAATGAGGACGCAGTCTATGGAATCAGCTATGCAAAGTTCAAATCTTATCTGATCTATTGAGATCATTTACACACTAGTACTGTTGGGGAAAGGTATGGACCTGTAATGTCTTCCCTCCAAGCTATGAGTAACATAGCAAGTTGTGTCGAATTAATCGTGTATGATAGATTAATTTCTTCCCTTTCTATTTTTTATTATCCGTCTAAAAGAAGGCAGATTAATTATCCATTTCTATTTGATTGAGTGAATTTGAGAATCTGTTTTAATAAAATTCTATGGGTTTGAAATGTATCCTTTTATAATTATCCTGAGTATTATCGGTATAGACACACACACACATGTATACAGAATTGAAGGAAAGAATAAAATTAAAATTTAATTGTATTTGTTTTATTTATAATTTATGCTTTTACATTTCTCACGGCATTAAATTTATAATTTATGCTTTTACATTTTTCACGGCATTAAATTTATAAACTAAAATTTTCTTTTCAAATGGAATCATGTTTCTCGGTATCTGTTTCAATTTGGAAATTTTAAAAGAATACAGAAATAAACTAGTGAAAAGTTATTCTTTAATATTAGTGTATTACTATATAGATCATAGTTCAAACATGTCGACTGTATTTCTATCAGAAATCCCTTGAAAACAGCGAATGGGTCATGTCCATCCTGAGAGAGAATAGCAAGGCCAAAAAAGCTGTCGCACAGAAGGAATAGAAAAGAACAGCTCGTTGAGCAACACAAAACATGATTTCAATTTGCTCAAGTTGAAAGAAAATCATGCATTACCTTCTGTGTAAGACACTTGCCAACAACTTTGAAGTCTTTAAACTGACGAACAATTTAAACATTCTGTCTCTCTATTTGTGTGAGTTTGAATATTTAGTGATGTTTTTTTATTTGCTGTCAACACATAGTATAAATGTTTTGTCGTTGTTGTTGTTGTTTGTTTGTTTTCTGCTTCGAAATATTAAATTATACTGAACACTGTATTATTATTGATTAGAAACCGGTGCATCGGATAGATAACACTGTTCAACAACTAATTTGTTGTCTGCGTTTTTTCAGTTGATTTAGGACGAATCTGATGCTCTGAATCCAAAAATCACATTGGTTTTGCTCTACCAGGTCAAGTTTATGAGCTATGGCCACATGTCGTTTTTTACGTTTTTGTTCACAAGTACACATGCGTGGAGCATGTTAGGGTTAGAGTTAGGATTATTTATGACTAATTTGTACCTATTTTTTGTTTTGCAGGTAAATGAGATGGATTCGGCAAGAAGATCGTGCAGAAATAAGCCCGGCGTGTTCTGCTAAATATGTGGAAAATACACTATTGCTCCTAATAGGAAGCCAGTTACAAGTTTCATAAGTGTGTGTGAACCAATGGCAAGAGGAGTCTGAACATTGTAATTCTCATGATTTGGAGGGAGCCGACAAACCATGTTACAGACTGCTATTTCTGAGTTGTTGATGTGAATGGAACCAACAGAAAGAACCGGGACAGCCTCAAATATCCTGATCTTCAATCAGCACATCGTCCTGTAGCTCATTGTGATGCAATTCCAGTGCCTATCTTCGTAGAACTTCATGACATTAGTGACGAAGATACCTCCAGTGTTGAAGGACACGAAAAAGAAGAAGAAGAAGAAGAAGAAGAATGCTCAACACTCATTTTCCCAAAAGGAGTTGAATGATCTAGTTTGCGACTTCAGCTTGTCAAAGGACTCTGCCGAACTGTTGGCATCGAGATTGAAGAAAAGAAACTCTCCTCTCTGACAGTGCTCGTATCAGCTTCTTCTGCAACAGCCATCAAGAGTACCTTCATTTTTTTTCTGAATAGAAGGACTTGATGTACTGAGCTGATATTGCACAGTTTCTGCTCAAGCTTGGAGTGCCACAGTACGAACCCGAAGATTGGAGACTGTTCATTGACAGCAGCAAGCGATCACTGAAATTTGTTCTGCTACACAACGGCAACCAGTTTGTCTCTGTACCCATCACTCACTCGACTACACTGAAAGAGAAGTTTGAAGCGGTGAAGTATGTGCTGGACAAAATTAGTTATGATCAGCATAAATGGTTGATTTGTGTTGACCTGAAGATGGTTAACGTTTTGTTGGGACAACAGCCTGGCTACACCAAGTACCCATGTTTTCTGTGCATATGAGATAGTAGGGACCGTGCTCAGCATTATACGAATAAGGACTGGCCTGTGTGGGGAGAATTGGTGCCTTGCAAAGAAAAGTATGTCATCAACAACCCGCTGGTGGACAGAGACAGAATACTCTTCCCACCACTGCACATCAAGCCAGGCTTAATCAAGCGGTTCATGTGCCAGGCTTTTCCAGGATTGACCATGAAGAAGTTGAAAGCTGACATCTTTGACGGTCCTCAGATCCGTCAGCGATCAAGTGTTCGAAAACTCAATGAACGAAGAACAAGAAACTATGCAGAACTTGTCAACAAAATGTTGCCTGCTTTCAGAAACCTGGGTTGCAACATGAGCAGCAAGATGCACTACCTATTTTCACATATGGACCAGTTTCCTGAGAACTTGGATTTAATGAGTGACGAGCAGTGGGAGAGATTCAATCAGGACATGAAAGAGATGGAGACCAGGTATCAGGGTCGCTGGGATGCAGTCATGATGGCTGACTACTGCTGGAATCTGAAGAGAGACCTCCCTGCCGCTAAGCATTCCAGGAGTTCGAAGAAACGGAAGTTCAAACCCTGAAGTTTGAACAATGGTGAAGCAACATGCAATTTATGTGTACTTACATTTACCAATGTCCATCATTCAGATGCCAGTAATCGATGTTTCTATCAGGTAATCAATATATGTTGTTGGCAAAACATTTTTTCTCTTAAAAACATATTTAGGATGATATGTGTTGACAAAAATCAACTGATAAAGCCACAAAAATGTAATCGATTTTGTCACAAAATCTGATTTTTTTTCAAATCAATTTAACACAAAAACCTGACTTGATGTACAGAAATACTCAAAGTTGTGTTAGAATTTACAGCACATTTAGTGACAGCTATGTTAAAGTAGGAGTACATTAGGGTTCTGTACTGAATCCGTTGCTTTTCATTTGTGTTTTAGAAGCATTGTCCAGGGAGTTTCGTATGGACTGTCCAGAGGAGATGCTGTATGCTGATGATTTGTCTGTGAAACAACAGAAGACCTACTTGTTTAGTTATCGAATTGGAGAAATGCTACAGAAAGTAACGGTCTGAGACTGAATGTTACCAAAACCAAAGTGATGATCAGTGGTTGCAGTGTTGGAACAAAAGAAAGAAAGTTTCCTGTTCAGTTTGTGGAAAAAGAGTCAGGTGCGATTCAATTTCTTGTGGTACTTGTAAGAATTGGGTACACAAGAAGTGCAGTGCAATTACTGGTAGGTTGAGAGAGGATAACCAGTTTGTGTGCAAGAAGTGTAAGACAATGGAAATGGATGAGAACTCAAACGTAGACAAAATATATTTGGATGGCGAAGCTATTGAGGTTGTTGAAGAGTTTTGTTATCTTGGTGATATCATTGGAGCACAGGGTGGAGTAGATGCTTGTGTGATTGCAAGAGTTAGGAGTTGATAGAGTAAGTTCAGGGAACTCCTTCCATCACTAACTAGCAGAGTGTTACCACTGTCGACCAAGGGAAGAGTTTGTCATATGCATGTGCATGCAGTGTGATGATATATGGAAGCGAAAGCTGGGCAATAAGGGTTGAGGATATGCGTTGCATGGAGAAAAAGTGATATGAAAATGATACAATGAATGTGTAATGTGAGTCTTAAAGACAGGCTTAGTACTGATGACTTCAAAGGAAGATAAAATCTGAAGAATATAGGGAGATGTGTGAAAAACAGGAGACTTCGATGATATGGCCATGTTGAAAGAATGGATGAGAGTTCTAGAGTCAGTAGATGTAGAACAGTGAAGCTTGTAGGTTCAGTTAACAGTTGAAGTCCAAGGAAAACATGCAATGGTGTGATAAAAATAGACTTAAGAGAAAGAGGGATAAATAAAGACCTGTCCAGAGATAGGTGAATTTTCTAAGATAATCGATATAGCATTTAAAAACAGAGAGAAAATTTCCCTGTGAGATTAGTTTGATGTTTTCATGTGTTCTACGTACCAAATAATAAAAACCACAATGAGCAAATTGATAAATTTGACAATTATTGAAAAATTCCAATAAATGAAGAGACAGGTAAACTTAAATAAACAAAGGCAAATACATATTTCAATGTGTGATTTTAGGAATCAATTTCTTAAAGCCTGTCATATATTATCTCCCTTTGCTAGCATGTAAAACGGACATTAAACCAATGATGATCATCATGATGATGATGATCATGATCATGATGATCATGATGATTTGTGAAGTTTTTATATGTGTCTCTTTAGTCTTTTAATAGGTGATTTAGGTCTAAGTTATGGTCATTCTTATGACAGGCTAGGTGATCATACAACTGAGGTATTTTACTGAAGGCAATGTGGATAATCGATATAGCATATAAAAACAGAGAGAAAATTTCCCTGTGAGATTAGTTTGAAGTTTGTATGTGTTTTACATACCCAATAATAAGAATCACAATGAGCAAATTGATGAATTTGACAATTGCTGACAAATTACTATGAATAAAGAAACAGGTAACTTTGAATAAACAACGGCAAATTTATATTTCAATGAGTGTTTTTTTATTTTAATGTGGGATGTTTTTTAGACAATTTGTTCTCAATCATCACAATGGTTAGAATCCTTTCAGAATGAAATTTTCTAGGAGAAATGATAGTGAAGTCCTAGCAGCTAAAAAGATCTCTTATGACTGATAGTAAATGTTGCCTTTAGTCAGAGAATCCAAATGTTAAATCTCCCGACCTGTTATAGGGATTGTCATGGTCTAAGATTTTCTTTTTCAGCCTCTTCCATATAAAGGCGTATATAAGAAGTTACTTCTCTTGTCTCCTAAAACATCTCCCTTTGCCTATTTTGTTAAGAAATATCCTCCATTGTCCTTTTAAATAACACCACTTGATTGGACAAGACAATTCTCTTCAACCAATCACTAGGCATTTAATTTGGTCAGATAACGACAAAAAGCTCTCCCTTGTTCTCTATTTTGATTAGTCTCAGTACGAACATGACGCATTTACAGAGCCATCTCGTTGAGACGTTAGAAGAGATCCTATTTTTCATGTGCTGTCATACTTTATCAGACTTATAAGCACAGTATCAGATAAGTTGGTCTTTTAATTAAGATATTTCTTGTTATTATAATTTCAATACATATAATATTAACATTTTCCTTGTGTATTTTTCATCAAGTTTCTATTTCAGCATATCTTTCAAATGTTCTGCAAACAATAAAAACCAAATCAATTTTACCATTTACTTCTGGGATTCAAATTGACTTTTTCCATACACGACTCTGTTTCTCGGTCAAATTCATGGGTCTCTTATTCATTCATTTTGTTCTTTATTTTCAAACTATTCCTTCATTTCTACATTGTTGAATTCCATTCTAATTCTGAATTAGTTCGCATGAACCTTGGTATTTGCTGCCCATTTTTCTTTAATATCGTTGTGTTATGACTTTCTTTTGTTTTTATGCATTTCATTCTTTATCTTTCCTTCTTTACTTTCGTTCACTCCAAACAAGGCCACATATTGCTACTGAGGCATAAAGGAAATACTGTGATAGGGGCCAGATTTATAGAGGAGCAAGGTGGGTGAGGAGTTGTGCAGCAAGATGTTTGTTCACATTACATTTAAATTTCTCATTGTTGGTACAATTGAGGAAACAGAGAGCAGGGAGGGAATTTCAAAAGCTAGCAATCCGAGAAATAAAGCTATTAAAGTAAGAAATATTCCGGTATCTAGGGGTCTCTATAGTGAAGGGTGGGATTTTGCTGCTAGTTAGGTGGTTTGGAGGTATTTAAATTGAGGGGTACAAGTGCAGTAAGGTAATCAGAGCACATTCTATAGCAAACATTTTCTTTTGTATAAAATGTCATTCTAGTAGAAAATCTGAATTGTCTCCCCATTAATACGGAAGGACTTTGTTTTCTTCCTGCGGGTGGAAGCGTTCTAGTAATTTATGAGCAATCTGGGAGGTGGGATTAAAATGAGATTAAAATGAGATTTCAATAAATAGAGAAATGTCATTTTAATCTAATTTTCGCAGCTAGTACTATGCTCTCTCAGTGATGCTGATAGCATTTTCATTTAGTGAGTCCTGGGACCCACGAATTTCATTTCATGAGTCCCCAAGAAATTTATTTTACGATAATCAGAATAACGTGAGAAAAAAAGAAAAATTTTCAATCTAAAAGAAGAAGAAAATAGTCCTTATACTTTTTATGTTTTCTCCTACATAAATCTAATAACAGTATAAATGTTAATTACCCCCCCCCCCACTGAAGGGATCACGTGACCACAATTCAAGAGTGTACATTTCAAAGAACGGTTGACACTAAGAAGCTGCTCTTGATATTCCAGTGAGAGCTGAGAATGAGGTTCTGAGCTGAGAATCCTTGTTCACACCCAACTGTATATACAATCAAGAAATGTATTTCACTGATCCTTGTCACAAAATAAAATTGTTCAGTTACATAGAAACTGGTGGGTAGGCTGGTTCGACTGTCTTTATCGCTTGAAATAGTAGGGGAATAAAAAAGAAAGAAAAAAGGGAAAGACAGAAAAAGGAAAGAAAGAAAAAGGGAGGTAAAAGAGAACCGACATTCCTGCTGGGTTTTCTGTGTGCATTGCAATGTACAGTTTTTTTTTAATGAAACATTAACTTCCGTCCTTGGGATGCACGGGTAAGATTTCACTGCATCATTTTAGATTGTTATGCTTTTGACGCAGAACGTAAATACATTGGAATGTGAGGGATGTATTGTAGGGGATAGATCCAAAACGTTTTTGCCATGAACACAGTGGCTTGTCACAAAATTCTGATGCATTGTCTGTGACTATCATTTAGGGTAATTCATTTCGTGAAAATTATAGAGACAATATTAAAAAGGGAGAACAAAATCGATCGATAGACAAATAATTATTTTTTTGATGACAACGAAAAATAAAGAGTTTGTAATGAACAATAGTTCAGAGTTCCCAAGGAACGTTCTGGGTGAAAGAGTTGTCTAACATGTAAGACGGAGTTAAGTAGACATGTTTATTTCAACTGTTGCCACGCGAGTTTGTGTGTGTGTGTGTGTGTGTGTGTGTGTGTGTGTGTGTGTGTGTGTGTGGGTGGGTGTGTGTGTGAATTCAGTAGGCATTGTAGATGTGTGTATATTAATTTGTTTCTGTTTTGTCAGCGAGAGAGTGTATGTGTGAACTTGCGTGTACGTGCGCTTATGCTGTCGTTGTGCATACAGTAGTTTGTTTGTTATTGCATCTGGTCAGGGGGCTGAGTCTATTTTCACGTCTGTCGACTGTCAAAGAATGCTGGCAAAGAGGAAGAAAGCTGCGTGTTTGAGATTTCATATGGTGTGCGAAATTTTGGCACTGAATATCCTCGCACTTGTGATTGGTAAAAAGAAACTGATAATTTCAGCATTTGTCCAATCAAAAGTCGATTCTTAAAAACGACATTCGCTGCTGCTTCCCATCTAATATTGTTCTGAGTTCTTGTTTTACGGTGGTGTTCTGTTCATCACTGATTATTGTACCCATCCTGAAAAATGAATTAACTAATATTAAGAACAGCTATATTTTTTCTCATATTCACCCCAAACAAAGCACATTGCCACTGAAACGTAAGGGGCTACTGTGAATTAGGGGCCATGCCTACAGGGGCACCCTAAGTAGGGATTTGAACGAGCGAGATATCTGTTCACATTACATTTAAATTTCTGCATATAAGTACAGTCGGGGAGCAGGAAAGGAATTCCAAAGTCTACAGTTCGAGGGAAGAAACTATCAGAGTAGAAGGCTCTCTGGCATCTGGGGACCTCTACAGTGAAGGAATGGGATTTTGCTGCTTGTCGGGTTAGTCGAAGTATTTACATTGAGGGGGCATCAGTGCTACGAGTTCGTCAGAGCACATTCCATTAAAGTACTTTAAAACCAGCACAAGGATTCAACATTGCGGCAATGGAACAGGGTTGGGACTTGGTTTACAGTGCGGGACCTATTAGATTGGAAACTCTTTTTGGGACCCTGTCCAATAGAAAAAGAGACTAGTGGTTGATGCACCTGCCCATATGTGGCAACAATATTCCATGCATGGGCGAATGGTGCCTTTGTAGAGATATAGGGCACTGTCAGGTGTGAGTATTTTTCTAGCACGGTATAGGGAGGCCGCCTTCTTTGCAGCAGCCTTGGCAATGTCTTTTATGTATTTGTTCCAATTCAAATTACCTGTGAATGTTAGGCCGAGGAGTTTGAATGATGAACTCTCAGCGAGAGTGCTATTATCCATGGCAATCAGTGACTGAAAAGGTTTGTTGTACATGCTAATCAATTTTTTTAATTTTTTTTACTTTGGGTACAAGTGAATTTTGCTTTGCCTGAGTTATTTCATCTCCACACATTTTGGGAAATTCTTTCTGGTGTTAAATATAAATTCTAACGATCTGTGGTCGAACTTCAGTTGAAAAAAAAAAAAAGAAAAGAAAAAGTGTTCCACACTATTGCTAATGCTTTGTTCAATACTTGAATAGTTTGCCTCTCTTGACGATGACTTTGTGATATGATTCGCTTTCTCTGGTCAATATAACTTATTTCTTAGATTTGTGTCACTATTTTTTTTAGTGTCTTTTTCAAATGCTTTAATTTAAACCCAATGTTTTTTTTTGCGTGTCACTTTGTGAATGGTTCTATCAGGTCACTGTATTTTGGTAGATATCTATTTGTATAAAAGTTAGATATGTGTATATGTTTTTATATTTGTATGTACACTCTTAAACTAATTAACTGATCGTTATGAATTTTAGAAAACAGCTGCTAGGTGTAAGAGGTGGTAATATGGAGATACTTTCGAAAAAAACACAAAAAAACTGAGGAATATCTGTTTGATGTACGTACCTGTCACGGGCTGAATATATCCTATACCAAAAAGCATGTGAATTAATCAAGTAGTTTTTTATTTTATGAAAGAAAAACTAATTTAATCGATTAACGAATAGCGTGGAAATACGTCCTCCATTACGAGTTATCCAAGTGATATTCAAGGGAGATAACCGAAATTCATAATAAGCCGTAATGGAGGACGTATTTCCACGTTATTCGTTAATCGGTAAAATTCAATTTTCTTTTATAAAATGAAAAAACTACTTTATTAATTTACGTGATTTTTGGTATAGGATATATTCAGTTCGTGACAGGTACGTACATCAAACAGATATTCCTCAGTTTGTTTTATTTAAAGTATCCGCTAAACTGTAAAAGCACCTATTTTAGTAATATATCTAAACAAATAATGAGTGCGAACACTTGTGAAGCATAATTTTCCCGTCATTTTTTATATTAGTTATTCCACAACTAGTCTTCAGTCTGCTGACAATTGTTCAAGCTCGCCACACAATCACAATGTAATCTCTATCGTCTTTGAGATTGAAGAGATTCACTTTAATGCCACGGGAATACTCCTTCCTTTACTCAAGGGAGATAACTCATAACTTCAAATGGTTCAAGGGGAATAACTCATACTCCACTAAAATTTCTAGATAATTGTAAAGAATGCATTCCACCCCCACCAGAGACTGGTAACGTTGCCACAATCAACGTGCTGATTATGCAAGGTAAACCTCTTGATTTCGATATGTTACTTGGCATTGACGCCATTAAGGCACTCGGTGGCGTTCGCATCACACAATCTTGAAGTATGGAGTTTGGGAAGATACAACCCATCTGTGCAGCGCTTCGTATTAACGAAGCTGATTTTGTTGCAAAATTTGACGAACGGAAGAGAGTGTCGGTTGCAGCATGGAAATGGTCAGCGGGTTGTGCACCAGAGAAACTGGAAACTCGGATTTCTGAATATCCAATATCTAATGAATTGAGAGAAGATTATGAATGCGAGTTGCAGACCTGGATAAACAACGGTTGGTTGTTGCCATATAATGAGGAGGAGTTTGGCCCACCCAAGGGACTAATACCACTTGTGGCTGTGCTACAGGCCAATAAAAATAAGGTGCGTCCTGTGATGGATTATCATGAATTAAACACCTATGTTGATGCATTCACTGGAGATGCAAATGTTTGCGCAGAGAAAATGCGAGAATGGAGACAGCAAGGAACGAATGTATCCATTCTGGACCTCAGGAAGGTGTACCTACAGATCCATGTTGAGAGATCTCTCTGGCCGTACCAGACAGTCATATTTAAAGGACAAAGATATTGTCTAACAAGGTTAGGGTTTGGCTTAAATGTGGCGCCTCTTGTAATGCGGCTGTGCTCGAGGCTGTGTTAGCCCAGGATGAGAAGATAAAGAGAGAAACGTCGGCGTATATTGATGACAAGATTAGCAATGCCCCGCTGGAGTGTATGATAGCATATACACTTGCCGTGTACAGCAATCAGATCCTGTCCGTGGCAGAGCTGGATGCCGTACTAAAAGGACTAAACTTCGCACTCAAATGGAAGGCCAATGTGTTACACGTAAAAACAGACTGTGTGTGTGTGTACCATTGGGTTACCAATGCACTCACGGGAAAGTTTCGGTTGAGCACAAAGGCCGTAAGTGAGATGCTCATAAGGCAGAGACTGGGCACGATAATTTCACTTGTGAAAGAGTACAACATTTCAGTTGATCTAGCACTAGTAAGATCTGGCCAGAACCGAGCAGACTCCCTGACGAGAGTTCCACAGCAGTGGCTCAATGATGTGAAGAGAGAGATTGAACCAACACAGCCAGTGTGTGTTTTTGCCACAGGAAACCTGAACCCAACACAGCTGGACGAAATTCATCGACATCGTGGACATTCTGGAATCAGGCGAACATCATATTTTGTGCGTAGAATCGACTTGTCTGTGTCTAAAGCGGCACTAAAGGCAGTTATTCGGAATTGTGAGAAATGCCAGACAATAGACTCAGCTCCAGTACATTAGAAAAAAGGAATGTTCAGTGTGCAGGAGGTATGGAACCGGCTAGGCATAGACATCACACACTACAATGTTTGTCCATTTTTTGACACTGATCGATTGTGGACCCACACGGTTTTCAATCTGGCGACCACCACAACGGCAAGACACTGCACATGTGATCCGGCAAGTAGAATCAGTGTTTTTTTAACGTGGACCCCAGCCGATTGCTGATAATGACACTGCCTTCTGCAGTCAACAGTTCAGGCAGTTCATGAACGAGTGGGGTGTAAACTTCCGACCACGCTGTGCATACAGGCCATCAGGAAATAGTATTATAGAAAGGTGTCATAGGACAGTAAAGTGGATTGCTACACAAAAGGGCTGCCCTGTTATAGAGACTGTGTATTGGTACAACGTTACCCCCAAGGATGATGTGTCCGTCTCATCAGAATCTGCCAATTTGTTGTACTCATACCAGATCAGAGTGAAAGGGGTCAATGTTGTGCCCTATCCAAATCACCATAGGATCTCTGCACTTTATAAAGAGAGGGGCACAGTTTGGGTGAAAAACCCACAAGGACGTTGCACGTCGAAATTCAGACCAGGTCGTGTCACCGGAGTGATAAGTCCACAGTCGGTGGTCGTCAATGGCATGCCTCGACATGTAGGAGACGTGCGCCCACGTCTCAGTTTAGCACTGGTAGTGGACGACAATGATGATAGATCATCAGAGAGTACATGTGTCCACTTTCTTAGTTGTAAGACCGATCACCCCAGTGACCGGACCCTGCAACAGACCGTAACATTTTTTATTATTAATTATGGCCATGAATTCGGAATAGCGGCATGTAAGAAAGTTAGAGTTATCTCCCTCAGCTTGGTTATCCAAGAACACCATCTTTTCTGTTCTCGATTAGCGAAAATATTCCTTCTAGACCGAGGCAATTTTAATTTTTGTCTCAATCTTTTATAATTTATTTTAATAAATCATTTTATTTTTCAAAATCATATTTTTCATTTTTTAATAATTACAGCAGTAAAATCCATTTTCAGATAAATTGTGGTTGAAACTTGAAACTAGAGTTCTCTCCCCCTTATTTGACTCTCCTCAACTTAAAGAAGAAGAAAAATTTCGGACCTACAATTCACAAGCACCAAAAATATTTTAAATATAAATACGGGTACTTCTGCAGTTTAGATTAGCTAATTTATTAATTTTAATAAAAGTACAAAAAATAAATAAATGAACTGAAACATTTTTTTTTTTTAAATACGTGAATTATTTTAGGGAAAAAAATTCTATCACATATTGATCCCTGTATCCAATATTTAACAATTATCCTAAATTCTCTTTTCATTTTATGCTGATTTTCAGTCAAACCTAGTTATGGGGGATAACTAAGTGCCAAAAGTTTACAATTGAAAAGGTTTTGTTCGAAAAGAATTAACATTTTTTTCCTTACAAAATCAAAAGCTTCATGTTTTGTTAAATATTGTTTAAATTATTTTGTTACATTTAGAGTTATCTCCCTTAGACTGGTTAATATAAAAATATCTTCGTCTATATAATTATAAAAAAGCAGAAATAATTGACAGTTTTTTCTTATATACATCGAAGACAAAATAAAATAAAAACAATTAAACAAATAAATTTTAAAAATAAACCAAAGAGGTGTATGCGCTCCTTTTGTGGGCTAGTTTCCTTGTTTTTTTGTTTGTTTGGGTTTTTTTTTTTGGGGGGGGGGGGGGGGGGTATACAAATAAATTTTGAAAGTAGCGTTGAGAATTTTATATATACAGAATTAAAAAAAAGATGTCAAACATGGCACGATATGCCGTGTTGGGAATAACTACTGCGGGTTCTCCCGACGCGGGGGTGAGGTTGGGTGGGGTAAGGAGTCCAGTAGCAAACGCTCCGGTTTGTTGTTAGTGATTGAAAATTTAGTGGGCTTTTCAGCTTTCCACTTAATGTTTGTAACTCACTCATGCTGGGTCAGGTACTTTTGTAACGAGATTACGCCAGGGTGGTCCAAAAGCCGGATAATAAATAAGAATGATAACCTAGATGGTAACGAAATATAAGTGAGAATGCGACTGTGATCGTGTTGATAATTTAAAGGGTGAGACGAGTATGAAAGTATAAACATTATATTGTATGTATCTCGAGGTATGTGGATTAAAGAATGTGCTAAAGATTTTCAGAATTATGTCACCAATCATGAGAGGATCGAGAAAAAGGATAGAACGAAACTTGTCATCAAAATGAGCGGAAGTTCCGCCTTTAGCTCCCTCCAGCTGGGGCTGGGGTGTTGACTGCATCTGTAAGGCAAAAGTGTATTAAGAAAATATCGACATTTCTACTAAATAAATTCTAAGCTATAAACAAACCCTTACTTGTTTCGATTCTTCATTTTTTCTGTAAGACCTTTCGCATTTCGGGACAAGTAAAGAATGGGGCATAACGTGAAACTTTGGGGGTAAATGAAAAGACTATTGCAGCCCTTGTGTCTGCCATAAGGAGAAGAGAAAAAAAGATACACAAGGGTCGTCTTCTCGAACACGACAAGTTCACAAAAGGTTAAAGTAAAAAATGCCTTTTACGTTCGAGTGAATAGGCGTTTTTTACTGAAGAAAAAAGTAATAAAAAGGCATTTGCTCAGATGGTAAAAACGTGCCTTTTCAAACACCCGGACGAAACCAACTTCAAGTAATAATGGGTAAAAAGGAATCAAGGAGAAAATAAATAAATTAAAAAAACCCACCCAGACTTACCAGAAAGAAAGAATAGAAATAATTCTCACAGATGTTTAGTCTTATCTTTAAAAATTTAAATGTGATTTTAGGCCGATGCTTCTATAGGAGGAGACATATATCAACCCAAATGTTTCTGATTGAGATTTATAGAACAAGTCCACATCCCATAGTCAAGTATTATGGTTCTTTAGTAGTCTTAAAACTCAAATAAACACTAGGTAATCACCAAAGAGAGATACCAAATTGATAAGAATTATTGATCTCTCAATTGTTCTTACACAAAAACAAAAGAAGTGCACAAAAAAGAACTAAAAAAGAACTTAAAGACCTACAGAGATTTATTTGCACTTACAGCTAATATATAAAATATGAAAACACGGTCAAAATTTCCTTATGTGCAAAATATGAACAAGCGGATTCACAAAAATGTGTAGACAGGTGTAATACTATATGTTTAGTGGGTAACAAAGTTTCAAACGACAGCCTTGCTATGAGAGAAGTATTTAACCGAAAGAAGAGGGATCACCCACAAAAAATGGGAAATATATCTGGATTGGTGCTTGACTAACCAGAATTTGATTTCTCCACTTGAAAAAGTCATTGCCTCTCTAAACGGGGTTTCATGCTGACAGATGATACCACTAAAAGTGCTTGAAAAATTAATGTCCGTCCAGATACGAAACCCCCTGGTCAGTCAGTTTCTTGTGTCCATAGATTGGCAGCTGATTATCCTAAGGGGTGTCTTTGGTGTTGTGGTCAAAGTGATATCTATATATATATTCCAGCAGAGAAGGTCACTTTGTTTTTTGTGCGTTTCACAGATAGATGGACCCTTGATCACTAAGATGAAGGACTGTTCGGTTGGACTTGTGTTTTGCTTCGGTTAGGCTAAGAGTTTTGATTTGCAGGCCTGTTGTTCAGTAGAAAAAGTATCATTGTAACCTCAAAAAAATAAAACTTTGTTACTTATTTTAAACTGCAATTTTAATTTTGTTTGGAAGGAGAATTCTTCTGTTACAACAGTGACAGAGACCATATAATTGACACTGCGAACAGTGACGGAATCGAGCATTGACTTCAGAACAGCACAATGAGTGGACGATCGTGGCCTGTGCAGTAAACACACACAGACGCACGTTCACAAATGCAGAAGACCACATCTCACAAAATTTATCTTGAGATAAGTCGATAAAAGGAGTGTTACCGCTTCAGTGATTAAACTTAAAAAGCAAAAAAAACAACAGATTTGACAAGCATGTTGTCACCTCAACCTAAAAAGGGGGACAAAAGATCAGGTACTCTCAAGTCGCACCTTGACAACATGAATAAAATCAAACAATTATTGACTGCACCATTGTCACGTGATCTGGGACTCCACACATTAAGAAAAAGCGACCCCAACAAATGAAAACTCTTAAATTGGAAATTCTAAACCAAATAGTATTTTACACTTCGCATCAATAATTGACAGTGCGCATATTTGAGTAAATCTTTTTCAATTTAAAAACAAAATTAATAAATTATAATTAAAAACAAAAAATAAACAGTATTTGCAGATTTAATAGCAATGACTTGAGCTGTGGTAATGGTTACTTTCAAAAGCGTAAATTATTTAAGAAAATTATATCTAAATTGAGAATTGATTTAGAATTTGTGATGTGTAAATTGGTTAAAAGTGTGGGGTGAAAGGATACACACCACAACCTTTGATCTAAATGAAAAGTACAATTTTGCTTTGAGACAGGTTGTTTTTTTTCTTTTCCGTTTAAACTTAGAGAAAAAAAATATTCTAATTTATGAATGTATGGTCGCTTATTATTTATAATGAAAAGGTTTCGGCCTAACTTTCAAACAAATCATGATTTATGTTATTTTCTTGAGTAAAAACAATACTTAACAAATATTAGTTGTTTACTGTACTTTTTGTAATATTTAAACAAAAAGTTAATCTCAGTTCGTCTTGTCAACAAAATGTAGGGATTGATAACTACTTCCAGCTGGGAAATATATAAAACATTCAGAATTTACGTCAGTAAACTAGGAAATTACACTGATTAGCCTATGCTGAACTTATAAACACAGTTTAGGTAGGTTAAAAAGACAAAATATTTTCGTTTGATCAGTGACCGTGTGGATAAAGTTTGCCTTCAGTTTTCATATTTTATGCCATCTTTCAGGTTTCGAATCTCACACTAGAAAATTGTTTTATTTTGTTTGCTTGCGGTTATTTCCTAGCCAATATAGATCATCAAAACCTGAATATTTTTAGAGTAAAAATGGATGAAAAATATTTAATAGATGTTCTTAACTTCCAATCTTCATAACATTTTCTAATCCATATAAAATGTTTCCCAAAAAATTGTTTTTTGTTCGGCGCTGCCAAAAAAACTCTTGCAAGTGACTAGTAAAGTTTCATTGATCTAATCATGCAAATTTATATTCATACAGCATAATTCTGCAGCTGGAATTATATCAGAAACTAACTTGTCCATTACTTTAATTTTAACGTTATCTTATGGGAAGGCAATCAATAATTAGTAATTAAAAAATGGAAACAGAAGTCGAAATTAAAAAAGGTTTTATTAATGTGAAAGTGTAAATAGTAATTTTTGTTATTCAGAAATGCTAACAAAAAGGTTTTATTTTTCATGTCTGGTCATCCGTACGTCAGATGACACACACGATTAAACAGGAAGTCACCAAAACATAAAAATCTTGGATTTAACCCTTAGTTTTATATAGTCTTCAAAATTACACATAATTTTTAGTATAAGTTTAGTTTCGTAAGGCCGGAAAATGTTTGTTACTTTTAGCTAGAATTGTTTTAGGAAGGATTCTAATTCATCTCAGTTTTTAAAGCTTCGATTAATGCATATTCGATCATGTAAATTATTTAGAGGGAAATGAGTTTCGGCATTAACCCAACTTATTTGGGCAAATGTTTCTATTGACATGAAAGATTTTTAAAGGAAATATAGTTTTGAAATTAATCCCAAACAAATTATTTGAATTTACCTACTCATGTGTGACATTTTTGCGTTAAAAAAGTTGGGAATCTTTTACTATAATTAACAGAACGAAAAAAAGTGTGAAAAACCAAATGTGCAACAAATAAATGTTAGCAAAGGCAAGTTAAGTTACTCATCTACCTACCTGGATAATTTTATTTGTGTTTTAACTTATTTTAAAGGGTGGTGTTCTTGTTTAAAGCAGTCGGTGTTGACTGCTCGAAAAGAAATTCAAAATGGAGGCTTTCCCATGGATAAAACATTACATTTTCGCATGATTGTTGACATTTATTACATGCGTTTCTATCAGTGTATTGTTTAGTTTTCGATTTTTTATCGATTTTCAAGTCCTGGCCATGGGCGAGCTTCCATTTTGAATTTCTTGATTGTAGTAAAAGATTCCAAACAAATTTAATACAAAATATAAGCATGTGCAGTTACCGTTAGAGTGTGGTTGGCTTAATAAAGGGCACCAATATTGAGTTGACTTCAAACAACAAACATGCTACTACATGCTAGTAAATTGATTTTAAGGCGCTTGTATCAAAGGGACTGATAATGCAGGAGGGGAGGGGGTAACTAGGTTTGACTAAGAAAATAAGAATAAATGAAAAAGAATTTAAAACACTTATTACACAGTTGTCGAGTTTGTTTCAATAGTAATCATTCCTAATTAAAGATATTTTTAAATACAATTAAAAGACATTTAACTTGCTCTGAGTCTTATTTTTAATAAACCATGATCGTCGAAATTATTTTTAATAAACCATAATCGGCGCAATTATTTTTAATAAACCATGATCGTCGCAATTATTTTTAAACCATAATCGTCGCAATTATTTTAATTGACTTAGTTATAAAAAGTTTCAGACTTTTTTTTTGTTTTTTTATTAAAAAAAGATTCTGTTAACTAACATTGTTACAGTTTACTTAATTTTTATGTTCTTGTATGTTAACAAGTTAATTTAATCTTTTCAATTCGTTAATTAACATCGTTCGATTAATAGTAATAGAAATTGTTTCATTGTTTAAGTATTCTTGTGTTTATTATGCTTTTCAGCGTCCCAATTCAATGTTAATTCGTTTCAAACAAATCTTTATCTTTAATAATTAAAACACATCAAATTCACGATGCTTTTATCTGATCACCCACTTTTTGACCATGTTGTATGTTTATTCACACATTTTTTTTACTAACTTTTTTTTCTTTTTTCTGTGTACAATTACCTATCATGCTACTAGAGAATTCAGGGTTGTTTGGAAATCTTCAAAATACAAATTTTGCGACATTCCCGGAACTTTTTTGTGAGGGGGACGAAAAAGTGGTGCCTTTAATATGACGTGACTTCCTGTTTGCAGACGAAAATCTGGGGACCCCTTTTGTATCTTAGCACCATATGAAGAAAAGCACTTTAAATGTTAGTATTATCGGCTTATTTCCTAGATAAAGCCATATTTGATAATACATGGGCTTATTTTCAATATGGCGTTCTAATTTAAACTGTAAAGTTTTGTCTATTTTCCTATTAATACATAATACTAACTTGATTTTACCTCAAAAACGTTCTGTATGTCATAATCTTTTCTTTTTTTTTTAAATAGGTACTTTGTTAGATTAAGGCCCGCGCTAAAAGTCCCACAGCATCGGTGCTTTCTGGTGTTTTACATAAAAGGTCAGAAAGTCCTGAAGCAATGAAACTGCGAAAAAAATGCGTAGATGATTGCAAACTAATTGAAATGAATAAGCAGACGACATCTGAACTTTCAAACTGAATGAAACGCGAGGGACCACAATAGTGTCCGACTGTTGGAGAGCGTAGGAAGAAAGTAGAACGGTTCGTACATCTCACTGTGAACCACACTAAAATTTTGTAGATCCCAAAACAAAAGCTACTAAGAACCATGTAGAGCGAATGTGGAAGGAGGCGAAACAAGAAAGAATGCGCGACAAGCAGAGATCTTGTAGACAGCTATCTGGTCGAATTTATGTGGAGGTAAAAATTTTCGAAAACACCCCTTCGTCTCCATATTGTCGCAGATAGCTGAACAGTACCCGGTTGAACTGCTTCCTCTACGCCTTTTTCTTCTTCTTTGACGTCTGCAAACGCTGCCCAAACCTTAATGAAATCAATTTTCCAATGCATTTTTGGCGTACTTTTATAGGGAACGCACCATGTTTCCATGACTTCATGTCGTCAACGTTCGGGCAGGTCTCGGAAGCGCCCGAAAGTTGACAAAATCATTAACTAATCAGGTCGCAGCAGGCATTAGAAAACCAGGCTACAGCAAGCAGCCGATAACTTTTGGAAGAAATTAATCACGGTCAATAACTTTAACCCTAACCCTCACGAAAGCAACAATAATAACAAGTAAAAAAAAAATAATTTTCATAAAAAAAAAGAACACTTGATTAACTTTTTAATTTAAAAACTTATTTGAATCACTTATTTCTTTGTTAAAAAGATTAATATTTATTTAATACAAAATTTTTTGCTTATTCAACCCCCTCCCCCGCCCCTCCCCGGCCATGCTTGTAAATCCAGCATTGTTTGTGCTTTTTTGAATGCAAGTAAGTCAACGGATTCTAAACTTTTGCCATTTTTACAATTTTTAAGAATAAGATTTAGAAATTCGTTTTAGTTTTCACTTATTTTATTTCAATAAATATTTCATTAATAGTATTTTTTTAAATCAATGCATTTATTCAAGTTAGATATTGGCGAGAAACACTATCTTGTCTTTTGTTAAATTTTTTTTTTTATTGATACCAGACAAGTTGTTTTTAACTAATGTCAATAATATATCTGGCACCTGTAAACTAGGAAATTAGTAAAGAATATTCGAATTTTGGCAATAAAACAGAATAGTAAAACATAAAATGTTAATATATCTTTCATGATTTTTTTTTTTTTTGGTACTTTTAATGAAGGGGCACCCAGAGGATTTCAGTACTTAAGGAGTCAGTCCAGAGTTTGTGCGAAGATTCCAGAGTCAGAAGACAGATGATACAAATAAAAAGAGGCGGTTACATATTTACACATGGTCAGACAGACAATACGAAATTTGAAAACCTCGAAGAAAAAAATGTCAAAAGGCAGACGACACAAAAGCGAAAGCATACGGTTAGGTTAGGGTTTAAATTTTTGTGTGTGTGTGTGTGGGGGGAGCATTCGCTTATTTCAGGTGACAAATATAAAAAAAAAAAAATGTTATGGTAACACTAACCACAAGTCCGGGGGTGCTTTCCAGTCGGATTAGGATAAGTTTGTTTTATGTATTTTGTAAGCCTGAAATAAGCGACCACCTAAAAATGTAAAATTCGCCGCCATTTTCTTTGACGTACTTGGTTAAAGTAAAGTAACGACACAAATTTTGAAATAACAAAACTTACAAATAGTTTTTAAAAGTTTCAAACTAACAGGGTGGTAGAATATTAAATTTTGTATAGTTCAGTTACAGTTATTTATGGGCAGCACTTTTTATAGTCGCCGGAAGCGTGACTCAAATGAACCAATCAATCGCAATCATTTTAAAATAGATATTTCACCTTCATCATTAAAAATAAAGGTGAATATGGACGAGTGTAGTACCGACTGCAAAGCGAACATCACGTGACACCAGTCCCACACTCAACGTTCCTTACAAAAAGAAAAAAAAAAAAAAAAAAAAAAAAGACCTGGCAACCAGGGTATTTTTGTAAATACATTTATTCAATTTTGAAACCCAAAATCACATTTGTTACATTTTTCGTTTCAAAAAAGCTTTTTTTTCTTTAATAAATTAATTGTTTTTTGACGATCACTTGCCTTTATTTCACCGATTTCAATTAAAAAAAAACAACAAAAAAAAACGAACCCCCCCAGTTTGCTTTTGGACGGGTCGCAAAAACGGTGCAACCAACATCATGTGATCTCCGCAGTCGACGAATATTGGTACATACTAGTACACATTCACCAAAATAAACATCGAATTGTCATTTTATTGCCCCCCTCCCCCATGAATACAATATTTTTCTTTTCGGTTTATTTTGTTATTTTCACAATAGAATTAACATGATGGATTTTCCCCACGTTTCTAAGTCTGCTCTCGATTTAAGTAATTGAAATTAAGGAAAGTTATATTAAAAAAAAAAAAAAAAAATGTTACAAAAGGCAAGATAAATTATTCTTCTACCTACCTGTATAAGTTTATTTTTTTTATTATTTATTTTTTTATAAATGATTTTTTTTATTTCTTATACTAAAAATGAAGAATTTGTCATTTTTCTTTTTATCGTTTTAAGGTGTTTAAATTCAAGGATCTTTTTTTCTTTTTTCGTAGCCTTTTCTTTTAGGTAAAATAATTCCCTTTTAAAAAATTATATATCTGAATTTTTGAGATGGGGATTGTAACACTAGGACTACTGTTCTCATCTTTGGCCGATGTAACCTCCGACATTCTTCAGGTGTACCTTTGTCGAACTCGGGAATGTTTCTGTCGAACTCGGAAATCAGAAAGGAATTTCGAACAGAACCCTTTATTAAATCCACAGTGGTAGCATGCTCTTGTTCTGTTCTTCAGTAATTCGCACAGAGGATTGAACCTTCAATCTTCAGATGGCTATCACTTAGAACTGAATTTTACTTAGTACTATATCCACTACGCCACGGATCGTCAAGGTCGGGGGTTACATCGGCCGAAACATTGTTGAGAATAACACCAAAGATGAGAACAGTAGTCCGAATATTCCAAATTCGGAATCCTCATCTAAAAAATTAAGAAATATAATTTTTTTTAAAAGGGAATTATTTTACCTAAAAGAAAAGAGTACTACTCCAGGGTTTGCGCCTAATTTCCGTGACTGCTCGGCCGCATCGATCCAACAGGTCACGGAAGCGTCCGAGAGCTGCCGAGTCGACAACGAGGCTGTAAACAAAACTGGGAAAAAAACTGACCAATCAGGATGCTGCAAGGCAGTTTATAGCAAGCAGCCGATAAAAATTGGAAGGAGACGCTAAGCCAAACTCAAAAAAATGAATTTTGCAACAATTGTGTCACAGCCTAGAATCTCCGGAGCAGGTTATGAATTTCTGCCATCAGAAATCTCTACTGCCCACCAGAATGCGGTGTAGGCGATGCGCACGACTTTGCCGGTTGACGGCAAGACAAACAATATCGGACAAATATGCATGGAGATGCCCCACCAAGGAATGCAGGGCTTGGGGTGTCTTTGCGATCGGGGACATTTTTTTTCGCTGTCAAATCTGGAGATAGCGACCATACTGAAGATGATCTACCTGTGGTCCCAGGCTCCTCTTCTACCTGTCTTTCGTTTTCGACTCGGCAGGCCTCTGACGCTTCCGTGACCTGTCGGATCGATGCGGCCGAGAAGTCACGGAAATTAGGCGCAAACCCTGGAGTAGTACCAAGAAAAGGCTACGAAAAAAATATAAAAAAAGGAGATACTGTTCCAGATGATGCAACTAATTTCCGTGACTTCGCGTCGACAACAATCGGGCAGGTCGCGGAAGCGCTCAAGAGTTGCCGAGACGAAAACACCAAGCGTTAATAGAAGGTTTGCAGACGATAATATAAGACGAATAAATTCAAAGAAAAAATACATAGAAAAAAGATAAAAACCGAACAAACTGGGGGGTGGGAGCTCAAATGAACCATTTTCAATCAAATGTGTAGAAAGAAAAAAAAATTGGGGGGTTGGGGGATTTTGTCGATGTTTTCTTTTTCATTTGTTTCGCTGTTTTTCTTTTTAGGGTTAGGGTTTAAGGTTAGGGTTTAAGGTTAGGGTTTAAGGTTAGGGTTTCCGTTCTTAGCGATATCCAAGCACTGCATTCAAACTGCCAAGCTATAACTGGAAGACGCTAATATAAGACGAATAAATTCAAAGAAAAAATACAGATTAAAACCTTTTTTTTGGGGGGGGGGGTAAAATTTTGTCAATGTTTTTATAAGATAAAAAAAGAAAACATTATTATTCCGTCAGCGCTCGGGCGCTTCCGCGACATGCCCGATCGTTGTCGACGCGAAGTCACGGAAATTAGGCGCATCATCTGGAACAGTACCAAAAAGGGATCCTTGAATTTAAACACCTTAAAACGATTTAAAAAAAAAACAAATAACAAATTCTTCATTTTTAGTGTAATAAATAAAAAAGATCATTTATAAAAAAATAAATAAAATAAACTTTTACAGGTAGGTAGAAGAAGAATTTATCTTGCCTTTGGTAACATTTATTTGTTGCCTATTTTTTTGTTCTTAAAAAAACTTTCCTTAATTACTTAAATCGAGAGCAGACTTAGTAATGTGGGAAAAAATCCATCAACGTTAATTCTATTGTGAAAAGTAACAAAATAAAAATAAACCGAAAAGAAAAATATTGTATTCATTTGGGGGGGGGGGCAATAAAATGACAATTTGGTGTTTATTTTTTTAATAATCAAAGTGAAATATCTATGATAAAATGATTGCCATTGATTTGTTTATTTGAGTCATGTCTTCTGGCGCCTCCGACGGGTATAAAAAGTGCTGCCGGTTGTTTATTTGTTTTTTCGCCTGTTTTTCTTAACTATATTGCACAGTCAACTTGATTAACTTACATAGTCGGAAGAAAATTATTAAAGCTATCCTTAACACGGACGGGGGGGGGGGGTAATTGACCCTAACCATATTTAAATACTTAAAATACTCCCCTATTCTAGACAAACAAGAAAAAGCAATCAGTTTTCGTTAAATAAATTATTTGCAAAAATAAAAATAGGGCAGTTTGCTTGTCGAGCTTTTACGTCAATACTCGGGACTGACTCCGTACTAAAATCCTCTGTGTACCCATTCATTATAAGTACCTTTTTGTAATTAAACTTTCCCCTCATAAAACTGAAAGAAATGAGAAAACATTCGACTTTTGATAAAGTTCAAGTCTGGATGGAAGTCGGGTGGCACCCGTTTACAGATTCTTAGTTTTCTCCAGGAGTTTGTCAAGAACAAGAAGAATAGCTGCGTTCCCTCGAAGGCATGAAACCATAAGCCAAATCCGTCCGGATTTGCCAACGAAGAGAATTACGAGGTTTTTCTGTCGGTACAACATAATCGTTCGGTACATAAACCTTGCGGGGTCGGCTTTCAATTTGATCACGGTGCATCATTCTCTCCTTGATAAACCAACGAAGTTCACTATGTTTCGTCTCCCCCGGAACTTTGTGAAGGGCCCAATAATCTCGAAGTTGGTGGTACCTATTGACTGGGTCACTTTTTTTATTTTTTTGAAATGTCGGGGCCAGGATAACCGATTTGGGTCGACCGTCAGTCACAGAAGAGAGGCCTCCCGAGGATGAGACGTAGCTCGACTTATCCGATGATGCGGCCGCAACTTGATAAATAGTTGTGTTCATCTCTCGTAGACGTTCGAAATAGTCAACCGGGTCCAACAAACTGCCACTCTCGCTTTCCGTGTAAGACTCGTCTACGTAGGTTTTGCCCGTCTCATCTTTACGGGCAATTTTTCTTTTTGTCAACTTCTTCGGCGGGGGAGCACTGTTGCGGTCTTCGGGACGACACTTATCCGATTGACAAGCGCGTAAGAGTTCTTCGAGTAACAAACCGTTACCATTTTTAAAATGATGAACCGGTTCCTCGTTTTTGGTCTCGGGTGGTAAAAGGGTAGTAAATGGTCGATCATTAGACGTGGCATTCTCCTTGTTTTGTGATCGACACTCAGATTCACTGTTGCTACGAATCTCGTTCGGCCCCGAAAAAGGTGAAAGTTTTAAATCCGCATTTGAGGTCTTATTTTGAAAAATAGTTGATTTTGACGAGGAGATTCCCTGGGGAATTCCTTCATTGATATATGGGTTTCCTTCATGCAATTGTTGTAATCTGATTGTGGAATATTCCACACTTCTGGATGGCTTTGGTCCGGAATTAAGATTGACTTGTCGGATTCTTCCAAGTTGAGGATTTTTCCAAGAAGGGGCAGGAGCAGGAGGGCCAATTGGATCATCTTCCCAGGCTCTCAGAATGGCACCCACGTCGTTGCCGTGGGATATTTTTGGTTCGTTCTGAGAGTTTTTATGTAACATCATTGGGACATTATAACCAGAGTCGTTTCTACTTAAAGGAGGCGTTAACAATGGCGAAGGAATCGACAATAATGATGAAGAGTTTGGAGATTTAATCACGTAATGTTTTCCTTCTGCGTCCGACGAGTCCGAACACGTCCCACTGCCAATCCCAGTGGAAGTAGAAGAACCATCAGGAAAACCTGTCGAACTGGCACTTACTTCTTGAACTAATTCTCGAAGCTCGTTGCGAAACTGTTGTAGACTTGCCTTATCAATATTTGTAATTCCAAGGCGAGCGAGTTCTTGCTGTACTTCTTCCTCTGTAAACATAAATGAGGATTGACCGGTAGCCATATTCAAATCTTATAGTTATTAACAAGTGCTGCCACCTACATTCAGTTTACTTAGCAACCCAAAGGGAGGTCACTCTAAATACATTTTTTGTTTGTTTTTTAATTTTTTTTGTAAGAAACAATTTACGGACTTTAAAATCAGTCCTTCGGGCTTGGATCAAAGTGTATTATCTGTTCTGTTCGATCCATTTTACTTTAAGGTGGCAAAGTAAGAGAGATGACTTATTTTATCTTTAGACTTTTTTCAACAATTGATTTTAACAAAAAAGTTCCGTATCTCTTCAACGTTTACTATTTTTTATCTCAAATATTTTTTTCAACAATTGATTTTTAGGTACTTCTGCAGTTTACGGACCGACCGTGCTGAAATAATAACGGTACTTCGTTAGATTAGGACCCACGCTAACTTTGACCATAACCCTAAACCCTAAAGCTTATCCTGAACTTAACCCTAACAACAGGGTCAAAATTAGCGTGGGTCCTAATGTAAATAAGCACCATAATAACGTTATTATTTAGAACCACATTCTTAACATGGGGAGGGGACTATTCTGTACTTTCACCTAACAATTTAATAAACAAAAGATACTGTAAAAATTGAATTTAACTTGAAAAATTTACAAAAGCAATAGTGTTTTTTATTTGTTTTGAAATGGAAACGAAGTGTGGCGCAATCAAAATACCCAGGAATTTGACCAAAAGAACAAATGATATAGATGACAACAAATATAAATATAAATCTTTGTTAAAATCAACTGCTGAAAAAAAAATCTTAAAATAAGTTCAGATAAGTTATCCCCCTTACTTTGTCACAAAAAAGGGTCTTCTTTTCTCGGTCGTGGGGGGGGGGGATAAGTCCTTCTTAGCTGAGGCATTTTTTTTTTTTGTCCCTTTTTTGGTGGAGGTTTATTTCCCTCACAAAATAAACTGACCATGTGTCTAACTTTTTTACTCTTGGGGAAGCACACAAAAAATAGGTTTGGTTTGTTTTACAGCACATCGACTATCTGTGGGCTATTTAATGCCGAATAAAGTTGTCAAATATAATTCTATAGGTAGGATAATTATTTATATTCATAGAATACATAACTCTTTGAAGGAATTACTCTTTGAAGACATTATTCTTTGAGAATGACCACATCCAAGCTGGAAAAAACTGATAATCCTCCAAGCGCCAGCCGTATACCACTAGTTTTGTGTTGTTTTAAATATGGTTGTAAAATATAATTTCAGAAGTAGGGTAATTATTTATATCCCTAGAATACATTGTTATTATATAACCAGAATACATTGCTCTCAGAATACATTGCTCTCAGAATACATTGCTCTTAGAAAGAAAATTTCAGAGTGAAAGTGGAAATATTAGTTTTAAAAGCGAACTATGGCCCACCAGTACGTAGGAGGTACCAATATGACGTATGCCTACGAACGTTCGGGGGTACCAATATAGCGGCATGCTGCTAGGAAATTATAGCGAAGGGCTAACTTAACATGTGAATGAAATGAAAGGAAACATTATTAATTAACAAACAAAACATTTATTTTAGATAAGGCATTTATAAAGCTATAAGTTTACATGGAATATGAAGGTTAGTTTTAATGAGTGAAAATGTTCTTTGTAAAGTTTACTTAACTTGTGTTCTTTGTTAGAAATGTTCATTGTAATTAGGCAAACACGAGGGAGCTAAAGATGTGTATGTCTATTTGTTAGTGTGTGAGTGATAATGTGATACTGTATGTGTGAGTAGGTTACCTTATTCTACTAATGTGTGTGTAAGTGGGTATATGTGCGCAAGGCAAAGAGAGCTTGTACGTACTTCTGAAGTGTCCTTCTTTGTCGCCTCCAGAGGTCAGGGTGGAGGGAGAGCGTCTTTCTTGTGTGTTCCTTCATGGTGTGTCTAGAAAAAAAGGGCTTTGCGAACTCCCTTCGTTCTTTTATAGGGGCTACGAAGCTTGCGTCGGTTTATTACTTTTGGCTTAGATGTGCCAGTTTCTGATTGGCTGGACTATATTGAGCTAACACACTTCTGCGAGTAATCCTTTGTTTGTTTGGCACGTGAAAAGGAAAGCGTATCTGCAATGATGCAAAGAAAGAAAAAGGGTAGCAATTCACACCATTTGCTTTCTAGCGTTCTTCCAGACTGTGTCTCGGTTCACTACAGAACTTCACTGAGAAGGGGGAGCATTACTCTCAGAAAACACCATTCCAAGAAAGACATTACTCCCAGAAAAACGTTACTCTTTGAAAACATTACTCTTTGCCATCAATAATCTTCTTTGTTCTCAACGGGATTGACCCTCAGTCACCGTCTTCTAGTATCTATTTGGGGAGAAAAATAAAATAAAAAGAAGAAATAAGGTTTTGATTTTTTGAAGAATCAGATTGAATAATACGGTTGTGGATGAACTTATAGATACTAGGGCATGATTTGACAAGCCGATTGGTTGGATCAGGCCTTAACGACTTCCCGTCTAGCTGAAATAAGAACCCAAAGTGACCAAGCCATGGACCGCTCAGTAACTAGGATCACGTCCTACGGCATCATAGGTTTCCACCAACAGCCAACAGGTGGCCCCATTTTCGAGGGGGTTTACCTCTCTGCATGGGGTTAAGGTTGCTTTTTACTTTTTACCACTACCCCACGAAGGTCAGGTGTGACTCAAAGTTTGATTTTAATGTGGGGGATATCCGACTTCCACAAAAGGGGCATACTGGATGAGACAAAAATAAAAAATGCCCCAGTCAAAACGGACACCAAGGATTTACTTGAAAATAGATGACATCATTAAAGATGAATAATGTATGTTTGAATACAGCAGCTGCAGCCGTAACTACTGGCTGCTGCTTAAATTTAATAAAATTTTCTAGTATGAATTAAATAGATTTTAGTTTTTGTAAATATTACGTCATTTTATTCTCCACATTTTATATGAGTTCACCGATTTTACTATTTCAATCTCTGTTTTTTATAATTGGAATTTTTTTTACTTTAGAAAATAAATTTTAACAAATAATCAAATCAAACTTTTTTATAATTGGAATGTTTTTTTATATATCTGATTAGTGCTCTCCCTCCTCGCTATTCCCATCCTCCTTGATTCTTCATAACTATTTTGTGAGGTATCAGCCGAGGCTGGTGCCATCACTTTTTATGTGGAGGGGGGGGGGGCAGTCAGTTTATGAAGTTTCTTGTAGTTTATTTTCCTTGGGTTCATGTGGTAGTGTCCTTACTGTGGTTTTATTTTCTTCTTGTTGTAACATCCATCATGTGACTGGTTACCATTCGTAGCTTATGAGGATTTTCCTTAAGATTTCTGCTGTTTTTATCATTCTGTCCTTTGTATGGTCTCAGTGATCTCTTCGATTCAAATTTCTCCTAGTCTTTTTTCCAGGTTTTTTTAGACTGTTCCTAGTGCTCCTACGATTATTGGTATTAGATTGACTTTCTTCATACTCCATATCCCTTTCAGTTCTCTGACAAGTTCCATGTATTTCCTTGATCTTCACTCTGTGGTCTGCTGGAACAGCAAAATATACGACTTGGCAGGATTTTTCTTTCTTGTTAACTATTATGACATCCGATCTCCTTGCTTGTATGAATTTATCTGTTTGCACAGAGGATTTTGTGATTTTCGTTTTCCAGTACTGTCTCTGGTTATTATTATTATTATTATTATTATTATTATTATTATTATTATTATTATTATTATTATTTACTCACTAAGAGTTCTCACACAGGTCATCAGTGATTGCTCACCGACAACCGGTGATATTCCCTGGAGTCTGAGTGACAACAAGTCTCCCCAGATTTCCAGTATTCTCCATCTCTTTTTGATACTCACTGCAAATAAACTTGCAGAATCACAACAGCCGTTTACCATTGAGTTCTCGCTGGTAGGGACCATTGGTCTTCTCTGGGATTTGGGTAGCAATAAGCCTCCCCAAGGTCCCAGCAGTCTCTGCACTTCCAGTGGAGGTCTGGTTTGTGCTGTCCCTCCTCAGTCTTCTCATCCTCCTTGATCCTATGCAAATATTTTGTGTGGTGTCAGCCTAGGCTATTACCATTTTTTTTTTTGGGGGGGGGGGGGCTGATGGTGTTTCTTGCTATCTCTGTTCATTGGTTCATTTTTTGTGCCGTGTCAGTTGAGGCCGGTGTAATTTATTAGGGAGGGGAGCTTATAAAGTGATGTTTCTTGCATTTTCTGTTTCTTTGTTTGTGATGTATCCTTTCTGTGGTTTTGTTTTCTTCCTGTAGTAGATTCCATGTAACCCTTCGTAGCTTATGCGGGTTGATTTCTGCATTCAATGATTTTTCTTAAGATTGTAGCTGTTTTGATCATTGCCGTCCTTTGTATAATTCCAATGATCCCTTTGATTCCAACAACAACAACGACGACGTCGTTGGAGGAGGAGGAAAGGAAAGGAAAACTAAAACGGTTATTTTAATCATATATATATTTTTAATTCTTGGTATTATTGCAGATTAACACCCTCAGCTAAATCACCCCCCCCCTCTTAAAAACAATTAGATTCTACTAGTTTTGGGGGGAAATTACGATTACCTTCCAAAACTTGGTGGAAAGAAGAAGAAAAAATATATTTTTGAATTTAGAGTAGGAGATCAGTTTCACGTATAAATGTAACATAAAATAATCCCCCTTTCTAGCTTTTTATGAGCAGGTAGCCCAATTTTTTTTTTTGATAGCTCTTGAAGATTATGTGTGGGGTTTTTGGAGGAGGGGGGTAGCTTCTACTTTTGGGGGCTATTAGGTGTGGTTTTATGGACGTATATTGACCACTAGATTAATACCTTCCACTAAATAACCCTCCTCCCTATGATTTAGGATTAGTAATAGGTTTAGGGGTTTTCTTTGGAAAGGGTGTTTTGCAACTCGGACTTAGAGTTAGTAGTAGGGTTATTATTTTTTTGCGGGGTGAGGGGCTTTGCCATTCGAACTTAGGGTTAGGTTGTTGGGGGGAACAAATTGTTCTTTTTAAATGTCTTATGTTCTGGTTTCTTTTTTATAAAATTATATTTTGTCAATAACTAATTTTTTTTTTTTTTCGAAGCACGTGGACTGTTTCACATGTTGGCCACTCGTTTTTCAGTGAAAAAAAGAACTTGTGTTCATAGTTAGATTTTTCATGGGTGGCATTCATTTGCCTATGAGGAGAACAACTACTTTAAGAAGAACGAATTTGGGAAGACGGGCAGTTGAATTTTGGACAGCTGAGAAAGAACATTGGAGTTGAGATTTGCAGATGTTTGTTGCAGTGTTGTTGAAGAGGAGTTCCTTTAATTTCATTACAAGATTACATATGTAAAAAAATTTCTAGGGAAGACAATGGAAGTGGTCTTGAATATTTAAGTGCTCTTCTAACCTAAGGGAATTATGTGGGGCCGAACTTCCTTTAAAATTTCAAATATATCTTATTTTGATCACATTTATATCATATGTATAAAATTCTCCGAGGAAGACAATGGAAGTGGTCCCAAATCTCAGCATTATTTACGTGCCGAATATCTACGTACTTCCACCTCTAAGTGACCTATGGTGACAGAAACCCTTTAAAACTTGAAATATGTATATCCGATTTTAATGAAATTTAAACCATATGTATAAAACATATGTATAAGACACTAATTCAAAGAGTTTTCCAATATTTCAGCTTCTTCCGACTATATTAGGGGGCTAAACAAGAGATGGGGGCAGTAAAAACACAAAAATTATATGGTGTTGTGAGCATTGTGAAAAAGTACATATAAGTGATTCTCATATAATCCCGAGCAACATCGGGTCTTCCTGCTAGTTTGCAATAAGAGGTGGTCTAAAACAAGTGTTTGTTCTCATCCCAACATGAATTATCTATTTACTTGGCAGTTATGTATTCTGATATTAATCATTAAAATCCCGAAATTGATATTTAAAGAAGTTAAGTGACGTTAAGTCTGGTCAGTACCAAATGGGTGATCATTTGGGAATACCAGGCTTAATGTATGTGGTAGGATAGTGACACCTTCCTGCAAAAACTAACGTCTAAAAAAAAAGAACTAATTTAACTGCATTAATAACTAATTTGACAACTGACTTTTAAAAAGACGCATAAAAATCAGATGGGAGTTTATGTTTGGACAGTTGAGAGAAAGCATTGGTATTGGAAATTTTGTCAGTGTTGTTACGGTCTTGGATGAATAAAAGTTCCTTCTGAAGTGTGGTGGACCGTCATTGTGATCCTATTACGGCTACAAGAGATTTATATACATCTTTGGTTCTTACACAACCTAAATCAGCTTTTTGAAAGTGAGTCGAAAAATCGGCCAGTATTTTCTTAACCTAACTCAATAAAAATACCAACAAAAATGAATGACCCTAACCCTAACCCTAACCAGACATCAAACAGGTGATTAATTCAAGTTGAGTATCTTTGGAAGAATTCTGTTAGCTGATTCAACCAGGCGAAAAGAAAATAATTAAATCTTTTGGAAAACGCATTAAAAGAGTCTGTAATGATGTGGGATGAATGCTATCCATTCGCCATTATAATTAAGGAAGGTTGTAATAGAAGGTTCATCTGACTCCAAACATTTAAAACAGTTAAGAGTAAGTCTTTAGAAAGGACAACATGCGCCTTGGTAGAGTTACCATATCGTTGGTGATTTGGGTAAACCAGCGTAATACGTCTTGTCTCGGCGGTGTCCTTTCTCCAACTGCAGTGAACGGGAAAACAAAATCGCATCAGTGCTATAAGAAGTAGTCTGACAATCCTTGCATTCCTATGCCAGGGCTTTTGATTGACTGGTGGGTCAATCACTCCAGTCGTTCACCTGTATAACGTTATTTACAGCACAGACAATTGTACATAAAAATATGTGACTGCTACAAGTCTTTCAAAATGATTGACTCACCTTGAAAACTAAACTTAATCTATACCAAGATCTTGTCATTTGAACACTTCGATATGAATGTGCCACATGGGGCCTATAGTATAAAAATGTACAAAGTAACTTGAAAGATTACGTCTGAGCAACATCTTAGGTAGAAGGTAGAAGTATAAAATGAATCTGCTAATTAAGCGCTCGCCAAACAATCCCGCAAAGGTCACGCATTAGATTGAATCAGTTGTTACTGATTCAAACTAATGCGTGACTTTTGCGCCACCCTGTATAATTTGATGGTGATGTTTGGTGTGCACAGGAGTCTCTTGGTTTGAGAGGTTGTTAGCAATAAATGAAGAAAAACGACCAGCAAGAAAACATAGCCCTCCACCCCCTAAAAAAGTCCAACCCTTCCTTGCCGTGGTAGGGGGGTTGTGGCAATATGGTAGGGTCAGAGCTACCTGGTTAACAGGTCTCTGGTAAAAATTCAAGAGACGGTATCAGGATTGATTGAGATTTGTGACCACTCAAGTAGAGAACATAAATGTTGACAGAAACAAATACATAACAAAAGTTCTTTCCTAAAGCTAATCAAACTGCCAGTCAGCCAACTGTCACCACCTTGTTTGATATTACGTTGAGGAAATCTTTTTAAAAATCTCTAACTAACCTAATTGATATTCACTCAAGAGCGTCCTTTTCAACTAACTTATCACAAAGATCACAAACAGAAAAAAGAACTTTTTTTATTTTGGGACTTGATGTCAGACAACGAATAAAGAAAGTGTACTTGACTTGACTTATGTTAATACTCCAGAGAGCTTCGCCGCATGCTTAAAAACAAAATTCCACCACTTATCACAGTTTTGGGTCAGTCTTTCCACTGTTAGGAGCAGCATGCCAGTCGCAACTCTTATCTGGTCGGCCCAACTCTTTGGTGATCATCCTCTTGATCTTTCTTGAATTAAATCTTCTTGATATGATTTCTTTACATAGCTGGAGTCTGGTAGCCGGGTAACATGTCCAAACCATGTTAATCTCTTTTTTTCCGAATAATATTGTTGAAGGATCTGTCAATATTAAGCCCCTTTCTGATATCTGCATTTCTTTGTCTATCTTTTAAAATTACGCCAAAGATAGTTCTTAAACATTTCATTTCAGACATTGAGCTTCCTCTCATGCTCTGCCAATATAGATCATATTTCACTTTCATAGGAACTATCAATGCATTGTAAAGTCTTAACTTTAGAGACGTTGATATGTCCTTCCTGCTCCATATCTTTTCTTTTAGACGTCCAAATGAAGAAGGTGCTATTTCTATTATTCTGCTAATGTCAAATGAAGATCCTGGATCCACTAAAGCTGCGTTAAATGTGTTCTTTCTTGCTGACAATCTAGCTATATAACAATTGCTACTGGTTGTTTCCCGCCTAAACATTAGGTGAACCATAAAGTGGAATGTATGTCTACCAACATGACAACCATTGACTACCAACATGACAAAACACATAACACAGACATTTTCTTGACTACCAAAACTTAACACAGACAAAGATTATATCAGGTCAGAATTGTTTTTTAGTCAAAGAATGAACTGTACATGTATATAAAGAGAATGGAATTAATACTCAGTAATGAGTTTTGCCAACAGTGATCGTGCATTTTATAAGACAACTCTGGTTTTTTCTCTTCTTCTGCCATTACTAACCAGCAGAGTGTTACCACTGTCGACGAAGAAAAGAGCCTATCAGGCATGTGTGATGATGTATGGAAGTGAAACCTTGATATTGAGGGTTGAGGACATGTGTTGCATTGAGAGAAATGATATGAGAATAATATGATGGATATGTTATGTGAGTCTTAAAAACTTAGTTGTGATGACCCCAGAGAAAGATTAAATCTGGACAGTAGAGGAAGATGTGTGGTGAACAGGAGACTCTGATGATATGGGCATGTTGAAAGAATGGATGAGAGTTATTGGGTTAGTAGAACAGTTGAGGTAGCAGGTCCATTTCACAGGGAAAATCCAAGGAAAACATGAGAGGAAGTTATAAAAATGAACCTGAGGGAAAGAGGGATAAATGAAGATCTCTCCAGAGATAGGTTAGTTTGGAAGTCAATTTCTTAAAGCCATCCAATGCATGTCAGCATGTAAAATGGACGTTAAACTACTACTACTACTATTGATTATTATTATTATTTGTATTCACTAGAAGTTATGGTGATACATGCAGGTCAGCATCAGTGACAACAAGTCTTTCCAGATTTTCAGTACTTTCCACCTCTTTTGATAATAATTGCAAATTAGTTTGCATCATCGCAACAGCTGCTTACCATTGACTTCTCGCTGGCAGCTACCATTGGTCTTCTCTGGAGTTTGAGTTGCAATAAGCCTCTCAAGGTCCCAGTACTCTCCACACGCTTCCAGTGGAGGTCTGGGTAGTGTTCTCCCTCCTCGATCTTTCCATCCCTCTTGACCCTTCACAACTATTTTGTGTGGTATCAGCCGAGGCTGATGCCTTTTTTTTGGTGGGGGGGGGGAACAGTTTATATGGTTTCTTGTGGTTTCAGTTGCCTCGAATTCACGTGATGTTCCTTGCACGTTTTTGCCTTATTTCTATTGCAATTTTCATGTGGGTGGCTCGTGTTCGTAGTTCATGTTGGTTGGTTTCCACTTTCGAGCAATTTCCTTAAGATTTCCGCTGCTTTTATCATTGCCGTCTGTTGTATAGTCTCAGTTTTCTCTTGATGCCAATTTCTCCTAGTCTTTTTCCCAGGTTTTTCGGAACTGTTCCTGGTGCTCCTACCATTATTGGTATTATATTAACTTTCTCCATGTTTCAAATTCCTTTTAGTTCTCTGGCAAGTTCAGTGCATCTGCTTCATTTCATTTCTGTCTCCTTAATCTTCACTCTGTAGTCTATTGGGACGGCGAAATCTACAATTTGGCAGTTTTTTATTTCTTGTAAACTGTTATGACGTCCAGTCTCCTTGCTTGGATGCGTTTATCTATTTGCATCTCCATGTACCAGAGGATTTTGTGATTTTATTTTTCTGGTACTGTCTCCGGTTTGGGTCTGTATCATTTGTCTGGGTGTTCAAAATATAGTCGTTTGCATAGTTCCAAGTGTTTTTGTTCTTGTATTCTTTTTATGCTAATTTGCTGCATTCACTTATTATGTGACTTATCGTTTCGTCTCTTTGTTCATAGTGTCTACATTTGCTGTTTTCCTGGGTTTGATCTACTTTTGCTTTAATGTAATCAGTTCCAATAGCATTGTTTTGTACAGCTGTCAGTAGAGATTCCGTTTTTCTGTTCAACTATCCTTTTCTTAGCCATGTCCAGGTGTTTTCTTATCTTGTTATTCTTATGAATCGTTCTTGTAGCCATGTCTCTTTCCATTTTTCCTTTCTTGTCGTTTTGTTTCTGTTTTGTTTATTTTTGCCAGTGCGCCTTGCTGCAGTGATCTTTCTATGTTCTTTGTTTGTATTTTTGCAACTCTTTTTTTGTGTCTTCCACACAATCTTCTATACTTACCAGTCTTCCCCCTTCGTTTCTTTTCACATAGAGTCGGTCAGTATCATCTTTCGGGTGTCGGGTGTTGTGCATGATCATTAGTTTCTTTTGTAAACCTTGTAATTTAGGTTTACTCAATAATATTTGATAAAGAAAAATGGATAAAATATCAGCAGAAACTTTTAACAAATTTATTACAACTGAACACAGAATAAAATAATGAGTTAATTGCTGCTGTAACGCGAGATGAAATAAGACAGTCTGATCCGTGGTCAATGTTTTCTTTTCTCTCTCGGCAAGACTCTATCGACAAGGGCGATAACTCTTAACCTTACCGAATGATGCAAGGGAGATAAATCGTTTCGTTAGTTATCTCTAACATCTCCCCGTTTTAGTCTTTAACTGTATCGAGCGCACCTGGGGTCAACTTGGAGGTGCTTGACTCTAGTGCGACTGCGCTTTGGCCAAGCCTGGGAGGTCTTTGATAATTCTCATCTGAATTTGTCTACATGAGAGGTGGTGGAGATGGCAGTTCAAATGTGTCCATTAATAAATCAAACAGAATGGTTGTTCTGTTGTCCACTAAGTTGCCTACAGAGTATCTGAGATGCAACTGGTTTTTGTGCCGTGCCCAGAATTGACTCCCGACTTGAACATCATACAGAAATTGTCCATTTATTTTGCGGATGATGCCTGGTACCCAGTTTGGCCGGCCAGGTCTGTAATTCCGAGCAAACACTGGTGTGCCAACTGAAAATGCTTTTGTTTTGTTAGGGCTTGGTTGTTGCCTTTGTGGCTGGGGATGTAAAGCGTCCAGTGTGGTACGGAGTTTTCATCCCATGAGTGCCTCTGCTGGTGATAGACCATTCTTCACAGCTCCATTTGGTGTTATTCTATAAGAAAGGAGGAAAGCATGTAGTATCTCCTCTGTTGTTCCCTCCCCTCTTGCTTTTAGTAGTGCCCTTTTGAATGTGTCTACAAATCTTTCGGCTTGTCTGTTGGATTGAGGATGATACGGTGGTGACCGAACGTGTGTTATGCAACACGATTTGCAGAATAGTTGAAATGACTCAGACGTAAATTGTGTTCCGTTGTCTGAGACTAAAGTCTCGGCTAGGCCGTGTTGACTAAATAGCCGCCTAAGTACTGTTATTGTAGACTGAGTGTCAGTCTGTTTCATTGGAAAAACTTCGGGCCATTTGGAATGGGCATCAACAACCACCAGAAAACTAAGGCCATTGATAGGGTCAGCAAAGTCTATGTGTATTCTGGACCATTCCAAATTCCATTCGAATGTACTGACTGTTGATTCTGGTCGTATTGATCAGCTTTTCCGTTCCTTCTTGCTTTTTGCAAATAGCTTCAGGTTGTCTATATACATGAGGTGGTTTATTCTTTGTTCTGTGTCTGTAAACTTGTATCAGGCATCACATTTCCTGAGTATGTGGTTGAGTAGCATCATTGCTATAATAAACAGTATTGGTGATAGAGTCACCTTGGAAAATGACTCTCTGTATTCTTATCTCAGTTAGGTGTTGTATTCAAGCTGTTAGTTCCAGTCTCCATGTTTCCATTGTCTTTTTGATAATATTAATAATCTTGTCACATATCTTATACATTCTTAAGCATTCAATTATGCATGCTTGAGGGATTCTGTCGTAAGATTTATTGTAATCAATCAATGCCATGGATATGTTCTTTTTTCTACTTTTTACCTCCTTCGGGATCTTAGATCTCTGTATAACAGTTCATGCGTCCCTCCTTTCTCTTTTTGACATTCTTTTTTGTTCCTCGAGAAGTAGTCCACAATTGTCAAGGGAGTGGTAGATCTGTTCTCTCAGTTGTGTTGTTAGGATTTTCCACATTGTTGGTAAACAAGTTATTGGTCTGTAGTTGCTTTGGATTATTTCCTTTTCAGTGTCGTTTTGTATTAATGTAATTCTTCCTTTCATCATCATCATAATCATTTTATTATTATCTGTACTCACTAGGAGTTCTCACACAAGTTATCGTCAGTTATTGCTCACTGACAACAACCAGTGGTGTTCCCTGGAGTTTGAGTGACAACAAGCCTCTCCAGATTTCCAGTACTCTCTACCTCTTACAATAACCATTGCAAATGACTTTGCGTTATCACAATAGCCGCTTACAATGGATTGCTCTCTGGCAATGACCATTGGTCTTCTCTAGGATTTGGGTGGATTTAAGCCTCTCCAACGTCCCAGTACTCTCCGAAGTCTTCCAGTGGAGGTTTGGGTAGTGCTCTCCCTCCTCGGTATTTCCATCCCTCTTGACTCTTCACGATTATTTAGTGTGGTATCAGTCGAGGCTGGTTCCATCATTTTGGGGGGCAGAAGAGGGGGTTAGTTTATGATATTTTTGTAGTTTCTCTTCCTTGGTTTATTGTGATGGTGTTCTTTCTGTGTTTTTGTTTTCTTCCTATTGCAATTTCCATGTGACTGGTTAGCATTCGTAGCTTATGTTGGTTGGTTTCTGCATTCAAGGATTTTCCTTAAGATTTCAGCTGTTTTCATCATTGCCGTTTGTTGTATGGTCTCAGTCTTCCCTTTGATTCCAATTTCTCCCAGTTTTTTCTCCAGGTTTTTTTGGACTGTTCCTAGTGCTCCTACGATTATTGGTATTATTTTGACTTTCTCATACTCCATATCCATTTCAATTCTGTGGCAAGTTCAGTGTATTTGCTTCGTTTTCCTGTCTCCTTGCTTTTAACCCTATGGTCTATGATTTGGAAGGATTTTTCCTTCCTACTGACTATTATAACATCCAGTCTCCTTGCTTGCATGAGTTTATCCGGAGGGGGGGGGGGGTATTATTATTATTATTATTATTATTATTATTATTTGTACTCATTAGGATTTCTCACACAAGTTATTGTTAGTGATTGCTCACCGACAACAACCAGTGGTGTTCTCTGGAGTCTGAGTGACAACAAGCCTCCACAGAGTTCCAGTATTCTCCACCCCTTTTCGATAATGACCTTGTGGTATCACTGGCATTGGTCTCCCCTGGGATTTGGGTGGCAATAAGCCTCCCCAACGTCCCAGCACTCTTCACACTCTTCCAGTGGAGATCTGGTTAGTGCTCTCCCTCCTCAGTGTTCCCATCCTCCTTGACCCTTCATGACTATTTTATGTGGTGTCAGCCGAGGCCGGATCCATTATGTTTTTTGGGGAGGGCAGCTTATAATGTTTCTTGCAGGTTCTGTTCCTTGGTTCATGATGTAGTGTTTTTCTGTGGGTTGTTTTCTTCCTGTTGTGACGTCCATGTGACTGGTTACCATTTATGGCTAATGCGGGTTGGTTTCCGCATTCAAGGATTTTCCTTAAGATTGCAGTTGTTTTGATCATTGCCACCCTTTGTATGGTTTCAGTGATTCCTTTGATTCCAATTTCTCCCAGTCTTTTCTCCGGGTTTTTGGGGACTGTTCTTAGCGCTCCCACGATTATTGGTACTATATTTACTTTCTTCATGTTTCAAATTCCTTTCAGTTCTCTTCGTTTTTCCATCTCCTTGATCTTCACTCTGAGGTCTGCTAGAACGGCAAAGTCTACGATTTTGCAGACTTTTTCCTTCTTGGCGATTATTATGACACCCGGTCTCCTTGCTTGTATGAGTTTATCTGTTTGTACATCCATATTCCAGATAGTTTTGTGATTTTCGCTTTCCAGTACTGTTTCTGGTTTATGTTTGTACCATTTGTCTGCATGTTCGAAATTCAATCGTTTGTACAGTTCCCAGTGTACTGCTTTCCCCATGCAGTCGTGTCTATTCTTGTATTCTTTTGGGGCTAGTTTGCTGTATTCACTTATTATGTAATTTACTGTTTCGTCTCTTTGCTCACACAGTTTGCGTTTACTGTTTTCCTGGGTTTTATCTATTGTAGCTTTAATGTAGTTTTTCCTAATTGCATTGTTCTGTGCAGCAGTAAGTAAAGATTCCGTTTCTCTGTTCAAGTGTCCTTTTCTTAGCCATGCCCAGCTATTTTTGTTGGTTTCTTCTCTTGTCAGTCTTATAAAGCATCCATGTAGTTGGTTTTTTCCCACTTTTCTTTTCTTATCTTTTTGTTTCTGGTTTCGGTGCCTCCTGAGTTGTTCGTTGGGGCATTGTCTCTTGCTGCAGTGATTAGCCTTTCCATTTCTCCAGCTCTTTTTTTGTCTTGCACACAGTCTTCTATACTTACCAGTCCTCTTCCCCCTTCGTTTCTTTTCATGTAGAGTCTGTCTATATCATCTTTTGGGTGTAGTGCGTTGTGCATAGTAAATTATTTTCTAGTCCTCTGGTCAAGGTGCCTGAGTTCTTCTTTAGTTCAGCCTATCAAATGTCCAGAGTATCTTATTAGTGATACTGTCCAGGTTCCTTTTACTAGATTTCTGCTATATAATTTCGTTTCTAAGAGTTTTCTTGTTCTCACAAATATTCTTTTCCAATCTTCTCTTTCATTTCTGTAGATTTGATGGTGTCTGCTTCCAAAACTTCTCAAATATTTATAACTTTTCTGCATGCCTAGCATGCATCTCCTCTTGGTTGGGCAGTTCTGTGCGTCTTTCATCCCCAGTTTTCCTTTTTTCATCTCTAGCAGTGCACACTTTTCCATTCTGAATTCCATTCAAATGTCATGGCTGAAGATGCTGGTCGTATTTATCAGCTTTTCCAGTTCCTTTTTGCTTTTTGCAAATTGTTTCAGGTCGTCTATGTATATGAGGTTGTTTATTCTTTGTTATGTGTCTGTAAACTTGTATCCGTCATAACATTTTCTGAGCATGAAGTTGAGTGGCATCATGCCAATTATAAACAGTAGTGGTGATAGGGAGTCTGCTTGGAAAATGACTCTCTATATTTTTATCTCAGTCAACTGTTGTCCTCCAGCTGTCAGTTCTAGTCCCCATGTTTCCATTGCTTTTTTAATAAGATTATTAATCCTGTCGGGTATCTTGTGTATTTTGAAGCATTCAATTATCCATGCTTGAGGGATTCTGTTGTAAGCTTTATTGTAGTAAATCAATGCCATGGATATGTTCTTTTTTTCTGTTTTTTACCTCCTTCACAATTTTTTGATCGATATATAGCAGGTCATGCATCCCTCTTTTGCTTTTCCGGCACCATTTTTGTTCCTCAGAGAGTAGTCCACCATTGTCAAGGGATTGGTAGATTTGTTCTCTCAGTTGTGTCATTAGGATTTTCCACATTGTTGGTAAACAGCTTACTGGTCTGTAGTTGCTTAGGATGGTTCGCTTTTTGACATCTTTTGTATTAGCGTTTTCCTTCCTTTTGCTCATCCACTCTGGTACGTCTGTTTTGTGAATACATCCTTTGAGTTTCTGCGCTAGCCTTTCATGCAAGTTTATTAATTTTTAAAACCAGTATGCATGTATTCTATCGTGGACTGGTGCTTTCCAGTTTGTCATTTTTCTTAGTGTTGTCTTAATTGTTTCTGCATTGATTTCCGTTTCTGTTCCTTCTTCAATTTCCTGTAGTTCATCTTTCACGTTTTTTCAGCCATTTGGCATTTTTGTTGGTTATTTAAGGCTTTTCTCATATCTTGCTCCAGAAGCATTCTGTGTTTGTCGTGTCCGGTGGTTCTGTTGTTGTTCGTTCTCTGTTTACGTTTTTATAAAACTGGCTTTCATTGTTTTCAAAGGTCCTGTTCTTTTTGTGCTGTTCCGATTTGTATCTATTTCGTCCCAGTCTTTCTTCTACTGCTGCTATCTTTTGTTCTAGTGTCTCATGTTTCTTTTTTATTTTTTTCCTTGTGATTGGGATTTCTGCTCTTCCATCTTTTCCTGTTCTCTTTCATCCTGTTTACGGTTTTAGCTTCTTTTCGAAGTTTGGTAATCTGGGTTACCTAACAACTTAGTATAAGTTTTCTGGGCTACCCTTAAATAAAAAAGGAAAAAAGACGATAGATTCCCCTCCCATGTTTGTCTGATAAATCGACACCTAGTTATCTAACATGTCTTGCACCAGCACGGTCGTGCTTTTAAATGTCCATCGGTTCCTTATTTTTTCTCTTTTTTTCTCTCACGTGACTAATCAATTTTTATTTTTTATTTCAATTTCTTTCAACTCAAAGAAAAGCTAAAATAATATATCCCTCCCCTGAAAAGAAATCTCCTAAGCTAGAGTTATTAGTTAAAAATAAGATTTATTTATTTATTATTTATTTATTTATGTTTTTTTAACCAAACTCTTACTTTAGAGGAAAATATATTTGTATTAAATATTGTTCTTAATTCACGTTTTATAAAATTACCTGTTTTCAAAACCAATTATATTTTAGATTGAGAGGAAATCTTGAACGAACAAAATTGTTTTTATTGATAAATTTTTAATTTCTTGAAAAAAATAAATATCAAGTATGAATTGATATTTTAAAAGGATACATCTCCTTAGCTTTTTCTTAATAAATGTAACTAAATTCTTTTGGACACCCTTGTGCAAGGTCTTCACTCCACACTCATCCCATCCCACTCACTTGAAATCTATTTTCCCAGCCATTTCCACCTATTTTTTTCTTCTGCCTAATTTTCTTCCATGCCTTTTAAGCGACCTAAACTCTGTCAAAAATTTAGTATTGATGGGATTATGGATGCTTTATGCATTCGGCACTTCAGGTGATTAATATGGAAATAAATTTAACTTCCAACTTTGTTTTTTTTTTAATCATGATATATAAAAAAAATTTTGTTTGTATCTTTTTTAATAAATTCCAGAATTTAAAAAAATTATTAATAATAAAAAAACGTTTCTTTACTTACTTTAAGATGGGGAAATTTGTAAAAGTCATTTGTTTTCGAGTCGATGTAGAATCCTTTTTTGTTTTTGTTTTTTCGATCTGGAATCGTTTGTTTCGTTATTTCAAACGGAGAGAGAGAAAGAGAACTGGTGTTTTTTTTGTTGTTTTTTTTATTGTTTTTGTTTTTTTGTTGGTTGTTTTTTGTACGGGAGGGTGGTAAGGATAGTTTCATCAACCACATAACACGCATGGTTATCCCAGGTACTAGGGAGCATGGCTGACCGAGGAAGACCTGGCTTGAGTGCATAAGAAGTGATATGACTGCATAAAACCTGACTGATGCATGGAGAACAGGCACGAGACGTTGCCTGGTGTTGTTCACCTTGGAGTTCAAGACACTCGCAGCACCTTAAATACTAAAACAGGAGGAGGAGGAGGGGGAGGAGGAGGATTGATAAACAGTATTTTGGTTTTGATTTACGAGTTTCTAATTTCCAAATGGTCAGGATGAAGGACGCCATTTTTATGACTACTCGACAAGAGAAGATAACTCTGCATTATTTGACTATTCACAAATAAAGTACCGATACAGGGTCGTGTTAAATATTGGGAGAGTAAACCCACTTGTATATGTTGTTTAGTTGAAAATAACAGGAAATGAAAGTTCAGTTGGCGTCAATTTGCTGAACTCGAGGTACGGATTTACTAGACTGTGGAAATTGAGAGAAACGGATGTGATGTCACATGGCTCAAAGAGAGAGTGAGGGAGAGAAGTTCGTAGTTCTTTGGAAGCACTACATCTGTGAACATGTAATGATAGAAATGTGCTGATAAGATATGGTTAGATAGTGATTATCGACCTCTCTCTGTCCCACCAAGACGACACTGAGCAATGATTTGTAACGAAGATCAAGTCGAATAAATCTCTTTTGTCTTCTAACAGTTTTGTCCTTTTCGAGGTATGAAATAACTTTTTTGCAGGAAGTGTTCCCTGGTCAAGAAGGATCACGGAAAGGGTGCATACAAGGAAAATATGCAACAACAAAGGTAGGAGTTTTCATGCGCTTTTTGTAATAGTAACAACAATTTGAGTATTTGCATGTATGAGACAAGGTTAGAACACAACAATAGGATACATGAGTTACATTTGTTTAGGGTAATTATGGTCGATGAATACCTGGAAGACATTTTCAAAGAATTTGGAAAATAACAACTGACTAAACAACTGCATAACTATTGTTAGCCAAAGGAACATATTTACGAGAATCGAATTTCTATTAATTATTGTAAAAAATTGTTCTAAAATTGAATTCTTGATTATCTTAAATATAAATTATACTTCACTTCTTATTGTTAATTGTAGTGATGAAATAAATCATTGTGTACAGTGCTCTGGAGGTGCACTACAACTCATCAAAAGTGTCTGTATAGTACATAGGATAATGTACAATTGTCACGGAAATGAACAGTGTACGAGTCATATTATTCATGTGTACATGTGTATGGAGGGGAGACATCAGGTGTAGTGTTGGTGAATTTCGGGAAGCATGAAGGTTTTAAAGGATGCAATGTGTCGGCAGCCAATAACCGATGCAGGCATTTTTTTTTAATGCTTCAGAAAATTCTGAGAGTGAAAAAATGTTCTTGAAAGTTATAGGAGCTGTGCTGTTTTCTAATTTTGTAGGCATGTCTATGTGTCTAACACACATGGAGATCTAAAAGGTGTTTTGGGTTGTTCTTGACAAGAAATGCTGAACCTGAAAAAATATTTTTGAACGTCATGGGAGCTGACTTTGTAGGCATGTCCACATGTGTTAGACACATGGAGATCAAAAAGTTGAACAAGGTTGTTGTTGGTTAATAATTTTGTGGGTATTTACCAAGTCAGTTGCGAGACATTGGAGCTTCAATGAATTCAATCCCAGGGAAGCAAGGCGTTCAGGGTATGGCAGGTGTCTGATTGCACGTCTCTGAACAGTTTCCAGGCGGTCAATGTTCTGAGAAAGATAACGGTTCCAGACTGATGATGCGAATTCTAAGTTTGATCACACTGTAGAGGGAAAGGCAATATCAGAAAGAATAACAAAGTCGATCCATACAAAAATAAATTACATTTTATTGACGACAGATAACGAATTTGGAGTAATAGACGAATATACAGTAACTGGCTAGAAACATGTGGACCCTGAAAAGAAGAAGCGTTTTGGTATCAGAAGCAGCTTGATAGGCAGGGGTCAAGATTAGCAGTAAATTGTTGCCGATGGTGAGGTGAAAGAGTAACATGCAGTGGAAGATTTTGTGCAGACTGTATGGAAAAACGAAAATAGTTTATTTTTATCACAAAAGGAGCTTTTTTTGACATCGTAAATTATTTTCAAGAAATTGAAATTATTTTAGTTGAGAAAAACAACTTTCTTTTTTATTATTAATTCCGTATGGACTAGGAATAGAGATTGCATCGTTTTAGAACGATTTTGAAAGAAAAGAATTTTTTTAAATGCAAATTACCACGCTTGGAGCCAATTATCAAAAAAAGACATTCTAAAATTTCTTTCTTTTTTTTTTCATTAATTGAGGGGAGTTCACTATTGGCACAGTAAATATCTGTTCGATCTCAGGAAACCATCCTGCCAAGCATCACCCCCCCCCCTTGGGAGAGGGTGTATTGCTGATCGTCTGAGGCGGGCTCAATTGATCTTTTTGTTTGTAATTTTTGTGAAATTTATACTCCCTTGAATAGTATTTTTTTGAAAAAAAATAACATCTTAGGACAATCAATATTAGTAGGCGACATTTTATTTTCTTACGAATAATAAGTTAATGCGAGACACTCACCTCCTTTAATTAACACCTACTCTATAATAGTTATTATTGTATTATCAACAATCCGCCCCAAATAAGGGCAGACGGACTTCATACAAGTGTATGGAAATAATAATTATTTTTCGTTATTCTGTAATTTATTTGACGCTGATGAAGTCGAAAACACGCCCTCATTTACACCAGCCCTAAATCTGACGTGGCAGTTGAAAATGACAGGAATGGGATCACTACTCTAAATTTGTATTCAGCTCATTTCACACACAGGTATCGGTTGAGACGATTTAGTTGAATGGTGAAAATGCTGATAACAATACAATAAATAGGAGTTCAAATTTTTTTTTTGTATTGTTTGTTGGAAATATGCTAAAAAAAAAACAGGGAAAATAATCTATTTGTAATTATAGTACGATTAAAACATGTTTTAATGGTCAAATATTGTTGTGATGGACCACTAAAAAAGTGAACTAGTCTGAACAATTAATACGACTACGAACATTAGTATGGAGAATTCGATTGTATTTTGTTAAATCCTATTGGATTACTTGTTGTTACTATTGTTTGTACAAGATATGCACGTTGGAATAAGCCGACTATTTTAAGACCTTTACATCTGGGTTATTTTGTTATTTATAACTACTTACCAAGTTATATCAAATATAATTAAAAGGAAGAAAAAAAACGTAAACAGTATCAAATCTTTCAAATAAAATCTGATATTATAGTACCCTTACATCATATTAGTTCACCTAAAAAGAAAAACTAATTTCTACTTTTTATTTAGTGATTAGAAGTAAACAGTCTGAAAAATTTGGCCGTAAAAATAAATAAAACAAAAAAAAGATTATTTTAGAATTTAGAGTGGAGGATCACTTACACATATAAATTTAACATAAAATGCTCACCTACTTCCCAGCAAAATAGCATATTTAAGATGTAACCAATTTTTGTTTTTATTTAAATCTTGTCCATTTTCTTAATCTCGTGGAAATCAAGTGTGGGTGTGGGATTTCTTTTTTTTTGCGTTTTTGTGTATTGCCATCCGGACTTAGGGTTAAGGAAGGATATGTCATCATTTTTAATTTTAGCACCAAGTTTTTCAGACTGTTTACATGTACCCACCACTCCATCAACTTTTCCATTGCCCATTTTTTTTTTTAGAAATCGTCTTTTGCCATTTTTAAGATATCTCCTTTATGTGCATGCTTTAGCCATGCGCATAAGTTCAATATTTTATCTCGCACAAAATCTATCTCCCTAAAAAAATTGGTTTTATGTCCTTAAAATGCTATCCGGTTAGGAAGTGGGTTATCGTTTTACTTTCAATTTATATGCAAAACTGATCTCCACTCTAAATTATAAAATAATTTTTTTTATTGTTTTTTTAAAAATTTATACCCCCAAGTTTTTCAGGCTGTTTACATGTAATCGTCTCAAAAGTAGAATCTCCTTTTTTATTTTTGGGTGAATTAGCATACGTTGTAAAGATACAATTTATCCAAATAAAATTGTCTGGTCACGTTTCCTGTGTCTCTACTTCTCGCATCAATGTAATTTTGATAATTACTAAAAAAAAAAAGTTAATAAATTAAATGCACGAGTGAATTTTGATGCCTATTTTCTTAGTGAAACCTAGTTATGCCCCCTGCATTATCAACCCCCTTTTAGAAAAAGCGCCAGATTTAGTGACATCTTCGAAATTTTAAAGTGTTTTAAACTGTCGAATAAAAACTCGTTTCTAACTTTAAACTTCTTTGCCGATAATAATAAAAGATTAAAAGTTTTTATAAAAATAAAATCGACCAAGTTTATGAATACAGATTTAAAATATTACTTTTAGAAAAATTAGTTATAATTTTATAACAATTTGGGTCAATTAATAATTCGATGACCAAATGAGACAGTAATAATTAAATTTAACTTTCCAAAATCGTATTTAAAAACATAATTTAGTTTTTTAAAAGGAATAGTTCAAGAATAAATTTCTTTTTCTTAAAGTTGATATTTTTGCAGCAGTTGTGAAATAAAGAGAAAAAACAACCACATGTGATGTGTAGTATAGTTTTATTAGAGGGAATTTCGTAAATTACAAGAAGTGATTTGGGGTTAAATACTTAAAAAAAAAAGATTCATAAAAGAGAAAATGATTTAAAATATTTTAACAGCCGAATTCATGTGTCTTTAAGTGAAGAAATCAAAAGCAAAAATTAAAATATTGTGGAAATTTGCAAAGAACCGTCCGTTAGGAGGAGAACGCCATTACTGATCTGTTGTGCGCATGCTCATTGATCTTACTTGTAATGGTCGCTCTAAATATTATTCACTAAAGCTTCGGTTCGTCCTGATCGAAGTTGAATAATTGCAGCCCAATTATTTTATTTACTACATTGGAAACCATTACAACGGACGTAAGTAATATTTCTTGATTTACTACAAATGTTTACAAGCCATTTTATCTAGTATTTAAGCTGTACGTAATTGTTAAAAATAGTGAAAAAGCTGCAGAAAATGGCGCATTTGGTTGGATTTCCGTTCCGCCATTTTACTGTCGAATTCACATCGATGTCTTTTTTGCAAACGAATTTATGTAAAATTTACATAAATTTCTTTTCAGTTTTCTTTTTACCAAATTAAAAAAAAATGGAAGTATTGGTTATTTTAATGTAAATATATATTTTATTCAGCAAATAAATTAACTCGGTTGTTTTTGTTCCGAGTTAATTTAACTCGGTTGTTTTAAAAAATAAAAACCGATTTCGTGTTCAATTATGAAGCCGGCAACACTTTTCGATTTTCTTGTTTTCTTTTTCGCATTTAATAACATTTTTCGAAAAAAATGAGAAATTGTTTGTTTATTCTCAAACTTCAATCATTTCTGATTTGTAAAAATTGATTTTGACCTTTTTACTACGTAAAGAAACATTTTTACAAACATCTTGGGGAAAATAGTATGCTTTTCTTTATATAAAACTGTATTTTAAGTCAAATACATTCAATTTTGAATTAATTAATCTCGACCAAAATTTTACAGCACTTTTTGGTTCTATTTATTTATTAATTTATTTTTTGGGGACCATTTTCCGAAAATAGTAAAAAACAAGTCTTGCCCAGGAACTTTTTTTTTCAATTTTATAAAAATAGGTCTTTTAAAAGTTAAATTTATACGGCATCCTCTGGTCATTACATTATTATTGTAAACCTAATTGTTATAAAACTCCACCTAATGTTGTTCAAATCTCTATTATTTATATACAATTAAAATGTAAATAGCTTCCAAAATTGTCAATCTTACATTCGCTAAGAATTTTAAATCCAGAAATTACTTTCTATTCGACACTGGCCTTTGAGCTAGGAGTAAAGTTTGCGGATATTTTTAAGTACCTTAGAGTAAATGTGGTATTGTGGTGACTGCAATGATTCCAGACAAAAGTAGGATAGACAAAGGATTACCATTGACCAACGACCTCATTTTTCCCACACTTTCGATGGCCTTGTACCTAATTTATCAAAATATATATAATTTGTTTCGCAAATGAATAATGCAAAGTGTACACTTCATTTTTTCTGTCGTCGGCTAGTGAAAGAAAAATCTTTCTAGACTGAGGCAATTTTTATTTTAGTCCCAATCCAGAGTGCCCATTTTTGGGAGAGTTGGATTATCCACACATTAAAAACCGACCTTGTGTCTAACTTTGCCCTCGTGGGGAGGCAAGTAACTCGGGACAGTTTAAATGCTTTCACATTTCGAAGGATCACGAAGTAATCCATTCTTTGATAATTATCCAGATTAGGACCCAAGTCGATTTTTAGCTTGAGTCCTAATCTGGATAAGTATCTTTTTTTTCACCAACTAAACAAAACAAAAGATTAAAATGGCTGACTTGTTTACAAAGAAACCGAAAAGTATTCGGATGGATTTACTTTCGAAATTAATACGATTTTTTTTTAAATCGTATTATTTTATGCGATGACATCTTTTATTTCAAATGTCAATAAGTAATCGATTAATAGTAAATAAAGAATAATAGTAATGTGTAAGTCACGCACAGGTGAGAAAAACAGATATACACTACACAGACAGACGATAAAGTGGTCACAATTTTATTATGATCTTTATAAAGTTTATGCAAGATTCAATTGTCTATTCGAACAGATTGTAATTTAAAATAAATCTCTGAATGTAAAATTAAGACTAATGTTTGTTTTTGTATGGGAAAAATCAAGCCTAACACAAATCGGTTTTTTTTTTAGAATAGTGGCGCGATCGAAAATATTGTTTTCTTTTCCACTTCTATTTAGGATATTTAAGACGGAATTCTGATTAAATATTTAAAATGAAACTAAAAATATGAAATACTTTCTTTGAAGTTTTAATTTTCATTTCAGATAACAAACTTAATCTCTATTTTATAATAGCATAAAAATAAACAATAATAATTGAATTTTGCCGGTAAATTTTAATTAGAAATTAATTTCGAATTGAATTAAAAATCACTTGAATTTCGCACCGCACCAATGAATCACCATGTGGACATTTTTTAAATCTATAATTTAATGAACAAAAAAGGGTGCTTCACTTGTAATGAATGGAAACTCAGAGAATTTCAGTATGTTACAGAGTCAGTTTCAGTTCCGCGTGATGAGTATTGATGGAGATGTCCGAGTCTGAAGTGAAGACAGACGATACGAATAAAAAGGCGCGTGTTAGACCGACGATACGAAATTTGAAAGCCGCGAAAAATTGTAAAACGGCAGACGACAAAAGTTCTTAGCCCCCCCCCCCCCCAAAAAAATAATGTTTAAAAAAAACTTCTCCAAAAAGTTGCTTCACTTACTGATTTGCCGAAAATTATTAAACCCATTTTTAACACAAGGAAGAAAAAAAAAGTTTTCGTTAAATAAATACTTTTTTGTTCTCTGTTCGTCGAGGTTTTACGTCAATACTCGAGACTGACAAGTACCGAAAAAAGGTTGAAAATGATTTTGGTAAACGTGTAGTTTCCCGACGTGATAATTTTATCGGAAAAGCGATATGCAGTATCTCAAGAATTGTTTAAAAAGATTATGACATGCTGAATGTATTGGCGTTAAAATCAATTTATGTATGAAATAGGGGGAAAACACTTTTTGGTGCTTCTGTAGTTTCACAACGACATGTTAGGCCTCTTTTCAAAAAATAAAAAATAAATAGCTAAAGAAATGTATAAACTTTGTTGAAAAGAAGACTGTACACCAAAAATTACGCAAATTCATCCAGTATTTATTAAAAATAAAAAAACGATTTTATCTATATGTCGCCATTTTTCTTATATTTTGAGTTTTTCCGAAAGTAATCTCCTTTCCTAATCAGTAAGCTGAAATGTCTACCGATACGTAAGATGTTTTTTTTTCTTTTCTTTTTCTTATAATTTAATAAATACTGGGATGAATTTGCGTATTTTTTTCTGTACAATCTTATTTTCAGCTAACACGTAAGTCCATCACAAAGTTTATACATTTCTTTAAATATTTTAATGTCATGATGAAACTACAAAAGCAGCCACTTTTTAAATTAGTAAATTAGCAGACATACTGGCATATTTCCAATATGGCCCGTCTGTAAAACTAGTCGATATAAAAATCGGAACGTAAAATATGTTGAACACCCAAAGGATGAGGTAATTACTGAGAGCATTTATCATGACGAACCCCCTCCCCCCCCCTCAAAGAGGTGTTAATGTCTGAGAGGATGATATTGTGACAACAGAACAGATCGTACACTACCTTCCCAAACGGAAAAGATAATCATGGAAGGATGGTATCATGAAGAACGAAAATATATTATTATGCTGTCTTTGGGATGCGTTTGTTTTGTAGAAAACGTGCAACCGTCGGACAGCTAGCACAAACTCTTATCGACAAACAAGACTGACGCATAGTGTGTTTTAAACCCAGGTTTTATTGTTCATCAAAAAAGAGTTTGCGCTAGCTGTCCGACGGTCGCATGTTTTCTATAAAACAAACGCAGCCCAAAAACAGCATAGTCAAAATGAAGATGCCTAAAATATCTGAATATTTAAGGGGATAGAAATTCCTTCATATAGGCTCGTGACTAAGCAGCTAAGAGATCAGGAACAGAGCACTGGCAGCCGCTCGCCCAGTGTCCGGGCTAGAATAATCCCTTACAAAAAAGAGGGCCGACAAAGGGAGATAAATCTAAGGAACTTATTCTACGCTAGATAGAACACTCCTCGCCTGGCGTCTTCGACGTCATGAAATTGTACTAGTCCTTGGCACAAAGAACGGGTTTGAGGAGCCGTGAGCAGGAGCAGCTGAAAGGTGCAAGGACGGGAGCCACTGGAAGGAATAGGAACTGAAGCAAGCGGGAGAGGCAGGCTGGAGCAGGTGCTGCGTGAAGTGAGGCAGGAGGCAAGCTGAACCAGGGTTTGTGTTCTTTCGCTTTGGTGTTGTTGAAGATACAATGCGATGGCTGACCATATTATTTTCTTTAATGATTTCGGAGGCGAATGGTTTCTTGACACCTATAGCCGTGATGGCTGTTGAGGTTGGAGATGCATTCCCTCTTACAAAGAGGGAATCTAAGAGTCTTAGGGGTGATTGTCTTTGTTCTTGTTTATCCTGATGGTTATTGGCAGGATTAACCTCTAGTTTTTGTGGTGGTTCGGGCGGTGGCCTGTCTACACCAGCGAATTTAGAATACTGTTCTGTCCTCTCAAGCATACTCTGGGTCCTGTCATCTTTAGCTGTGCTTGTAGTTGTGGTCGTCTTTGGTAAAGCTAACCTGACTGGTAGGTCGTTTTTTAAAGTGGTGTTTGTTTTTGACTGAACAAAACATATCTCCTGAGGTGAAGATGTATCAGATGTAATCTTAGAGACGTTTGATTCAGCAGGTGAGGCGAAGATGATGGTAAGCCTTCATCCACAATTTTTGACTTTTTTTTTTTTTTAACATGATTCACCCCAAACAAGGCAGGCCGCCACTGTAAACGTAAGGGGCTACTGAGAAAAAAGAAAAGGGGAGAAGGATTGGTGGTTCAGCTTAAATTGGGATCTGAGCAGCGAGATGTCTGTTTACATTAGTTTTAAATTTCTGCATGTCAGTACTGTCGGGGAAACAGGGGGCAGGGAGGGAGTTCCAGAGGCCAGCAGCACGAGGAAAGAAGCTATTTGAGTAGAATGCTCTCCGGCATCTGGGGACCTCCACAGTGAATGAATGAGATTTAGTAGAATGTCGAGTTAGTCTAGTGAATTTACGTCGAGGGGGCACCAGAGTAGCCAACTCATCGGAGCATAATCCATTGAAGTATTTGTAAAACTAACATAAGGATGCTACATTGCGGCGATGGGACAGGGCTGGAGCTTAGCTGACAGTGAGGGACCTATTAGGTTGACGACTCTTTTTTGGACTTCGTCAAGGAGGGAGAGACTAGTAGATGATGCACCAGCCCAGATGTGGCAACAATACTCCATGCATGGGCGAATGGTGGCTTTGTAGAGATACAGGATAATGTCAGGTGTAAGGAGTCCACTAGCACGGTAGAGGGAGCCAACCTTCTTTGCGGCAGCCTTGGCAATGTCTTCAATGTATGTGTTCCAATTCATGTTACCTGTGAAGGTTAGGCCAAGGAGTTTGAATGATGAACTCTTAGGTAGGATGTTATTTGCCATGACAATCGGTGGTTGGAGAGGCTTCTTGTAGTTGTTGAAGGAAAGGAGCTTAGTCTTTGCGGCATTAAAAGTTACCAACCATTTATGGCCCCAATCCACTACAGCCTGGAGGTCATTTCCTAAAGATTTCTAAAGACTTAGCAGATACCATTGATTAGGGTTGAGTTTTTTTGCATCACAAGATTCTTGCGTGTAGAAGTGATAACAGATTTTACTCTTGCCACACTTTTTGGAGTCTCATTTTTATATTGTTCCTCAAGTTTTGTGTGCATAGATTTGGTTTGCAGTGTTGTATTTATCAAGATGGGTTGAATGACTGCTGAGGAGAGAGAATTTAAGGGTTGGTTGAAAAGAAAACTATTTGTAGCGGGTGTTACAGATGATTTAGAAAAAGAGGGAACTCTGTAGGGAGATCCGAGTGGAGGAGTTGCTTCGGTGGCTTGAGCATGGTGAAAAGTGTGGACAGTATGTATGAGGTTGGGTAGAGCCCTGGTTATTGACGACCAAATAGATAGCTTCTCAAAATGTAGGAATCCGAACTGCATGTTCGCAGAAGATATGACTAATGTAGACACTTGCGGACGGACCTTCGTGTCTGCTGAGGATGATTAAGTCGTAACTGACTGTGTTTGGCCCTCGCATTCTGGTAAGGGAAATGCAGGACCGTTAAACTAAGTGGTTCTCTGGAGATGCAGGTACAGGGCAGGTGCTGAGGTGAGCGGGGTTCTGATCGGTGTGTACGTATTTCAACATTTTAGGATGAGAAGGTCTACGTATACACGACACACGATAGCTGAGATACATTTAGAAACATCTGATTTCGTTTTGAATGTACCCTAAGACTACCTTACTGTTCGTGTACAAGGTAGTGGAGTGAAGCTGCAAGTCTATCTCAGAAGAGATTGGTTCGCTTGCAAGGAGGGCAGCACAAAGCTCCGGTCTGGGGGCAGAATGTTCGGATCGTTGGAAAGTTTAACTTACTCCGTGATGAAGCTGATTTGCCAGTTTGCTTCGTTTTTGGTGACTTTGAGGTAGGATTCTGCGGCAATAACTTTGGTGGGGTCATTGTCGAGGTACCAAACGAATATCAGAAAGTTCCTTTGTTCGTCTTTCGCCGAAAAACAGTATAACATCCGTTCGGTGTCCGCGAGTCTTGTTTAGGTCGGGTCCACTTATCGGCACTTTGTTCAGGGATGCTCCGGCGTGTTTGGTACTGGAATCAAAGACATCCTGGGATTTTCCTGTTTGTAGGAGGTGGCATGGAGATCTGAAAGGTAGTGGAGCTATCCAACTGTTTATGTCCTTCTCAGCTCCTAGTTTCATGATGTTCCTGCATGGGAGACACTGCCTTTTCATCGCCCTCGATGTGTTGGAGCACGTTTTTTGAGGGGTTGCCGTCACAGACCTGTGTACGCTGTAAAACCACTCCGGTTGCTATTAGGTCACCCTTCCCGCCGTGCTTGAGGCAGGATCTCACATCTACAGTTCGAACTAGTGGTGGTCCAGTCGTCTCTTGTTGGGGTTGACTTGCCAGTTTTGAGTGGCTATAGCTGGACCGTTTGTTGTACTTGTTGGCAGCTTCCCTCAAAACTTTTCCTCTCCAACTTCCCCTTTATTTCTAGTTCTTTGTCAACAAAAGCTAGACGTGTCTTGGCCACCTCAGCCCTTGCTCGGGCGATAGCAGCAGCACTCATAGACGTCCTGCGAAAGTTGCATGAGACCATGGCCGGTTAGAGGTGACTGGTTGTGAGATCGAAGCTGGAAAAGGATGAACTGTAGGCACTACTCTTGTTAAAGTAGCGTCCGTAGTTCAGACGGATTTTTTTTTCTCTTCGTGGAATTAGCATAAGTCCGCTGAGAGAGTCAGTAATTCTGACGGTTGGTGTAGACTGTGTATTCTGATCATTAGGAGGCCTTCAGTTTTTACTATGCTCGAGTTCGACCATTAGGAGACATCTTCATTTTGACTATGCTGTCTTTGGGATTCATTTGTTTTGTAGAAAACATGCAACCGTCGGACAGCTAGCGCAAACTCTTTTTCGATGAACAATAAAACCTGGGTTTAAAACACACTATGTGTCAGAGTCTTGTTTGTCGATAAGAGTTTGTGCTAGCTGTCTGACGGTTGCATGTTTTCTACAAAACAAACACATTCCAAAAACAGCATAGTAAAAACGGAGATGTCTAAAATATTGGGATATTTAAGAGGATTGAAATTCCTCCATGAAGGTCTGTGATTAAGCAGCTAAGAGGCAGGTAGCCGCTCGCCCAGTGTCGGGGCTAGAATAATCCCTTACAAAAAAGAGGGCCGACAAAGGGAGATAAATCTAAGGAACGTATTCTAAGCTAGACAGAACAGTTATACTGCCCCCAATAAAAGGAGGTAATACCTGGGAGAATCACACTCATGAAAAGAAAAAAAGTAATGCTATGTGTATGGTATCATGGAAACAGAACAGATACTACACTACCCCAAATCATCCACCCACAAAAAATGGAGAAGGTAATCCCTGGGAAGATGATCTCATGACACCAGAACAGATGTTACATTACCCCCCAACGGAACTGATACTACACTACTCACCCCCATTAAAAGATAATGCAATAATAAATTAAATCATTTCTTTTTCATTCATTTAAAAATTCATAGCCATAAAAAAATAACATTTTTCTAGTTACTTGACCTTTTGGCTAAGATCAAAATGTAGTATCTGTTCTCAGCATCCCGGTGACTTCAGACGTTTTACTATCGCCGAAAATATTGCGTTTATATAAAACATATATGATAATTAAAAATTACAACTGTATATTACAGAATATTCATTTATTAGAAGCTGCTTATATAATAAATATGCAAATTAAAAAGCTCCAAATGTGTTTGAGGATCTTTGCAATACAGTATTTCAAACCTATATGATGTATCGTAGAATTGTTTAAAAATTTCATTTTGATATGTTAGGAAACAATCTGCTGCATTGCTGATATTTATTTTTCAGAAGAAACTTTATTTAAGGCCTCAAAATATTTCATTTTAACGCCAATACGTTCAGCATGTCATAAACTTTTTTTTAAAAAAATACAATTTTTGAGCTACTATATATCGCCTTTCCTATAAAATTCAGATTAGGACCCGAGAGGCCTCGCCCTAATGCCAGGGTCAAAGTTAACTCGGGTCGTAATCTGGAGAAGCACCAAATTATCACGTCAGGAAACTACACGTTTACCTTTATTTTGAAGCTGTTAAATTTGCGTATGTAGAGTAATTTCAGGCTAGAATTAAAGTTTATCGGCAAAAGTCAAGTATACATGATCCTAAAACCAAAGAAAAACAGTATTTTTTCAACAGTGCCACTATTGTATTTCTCGAGAAATTAATTTCTATCATTCGCCAATTTAAAGGCTTAAAAATCACTTTCGAATGTTGAAGGCTACAAAGTTATTATAGATTAAACAAAAAACTGTAGTAAAGTTGATTTTTTTTTTTTTTTTACGTTCGCAATTCGAAAGTGATTTTGAAGCTTTTAAACTGTCAATTAGAACAGTAACACTTTAGCAGTCACATGAATGACCGGAAGTGCACTCTTCACTGCACGAGATTCACACGATAAATCGTGATTTGGCTCAAACCCAAATCACGTGATCAGTGTGATTAACGAGTTTGAGCCGATATTCCAAAGAGACAAGATGTACGTTCCTGCACTCTCTAACAGGCCTGCTGTATGGTTGTCGACGAACTCCAGGAAAAAGTCTATTACATCTTGTTTGCCATATTCAACCCCCATGTATAAAGAATGCTCTATTCCTTAGTTCCTGCGAATAAACCTAGATATATATCCCTTTAGATCAGTGGTTCTTAACCTGTTGGGAATTCCCCACTGGCGGGGAATGGCGGAGTTGCCAAGTGGGGAATGACCGATCGGACAGAAGAACCACTGCTTCAAAATTTAATACATTACATCCAAATGTTGACTTACTTTGACCATTTTCTTGATTTCGCTGGTTGTCGAAAGGCGACATGTTAAATCGGTTTGTACATTTGCTTCCTGATTTGCGCTATTTCAAAGGTGGAACCGAACATTGAGGCACTTGTCAAGGCAAAACAAATGCAAAAGTCTCATTAACCTGTATGCGTCTAGTGCTAGTGTTACATTTTTTGTATGCTTTTTATAGGCCAAGTATATTTAGAAAAAACATAACAAATCTTTTTGTATGTATTTATTTCCATGTGATAACTGTGCTGGGAATGGAGAGCTGGCTCACTAAATAGTGGGGAATTGGAGAAAAAAGGTTAAGAACCACTGCTTTAGATGGTGTATCTCATTTATTCTGCGAGCACACAGCTAAACACCTATCACATCAAGGATTTACTATTCTGGCTTATGCATACTTTTAAAACAAATAAAAAACAATATTTTTCGATGGTGACACTATTCTAAGAGAAAACAGGTAACTGCTATTGTGTCTGGTTTACATTTTCTTTCTTATATAAATAGATTTTGTTCAGCCGTCAGTTACAATTTTTTTTAAACGTAATAAATACATTGCAGAATTTGTCTCATTTCGAAATATCAAAGATCTGAACTACTTTTAGAAATATAGAATATTGCATTAATAGTAAATAATAAATTCCCAACAAATAAAACAGATGCCATGACCGGAAATTGAAACCTTGAGATTTTCAGTTTGAGGTTCTACCAACTGACCTATTTTGACTTGTTTATAAATAAAGCTTAAAACATTAATGTAACAAAATAATTATATTTTTGGCATCACTAAAAGACAGATACAACATCTGTATTAGTGATAGATCGTGTGACCATTACGTGTGTGTATTTTTCGTGTCACAATGTAACTTTGCTGATTGCACTTTTTTATTTACTATTCATAGAAAATTTATTGACATAAAAAATAATGCTATAGCATAAAGTACTGAAACAAACTTTTACAAAACAATTTTTGTTCTAAATTATTAAATGGATAAAACACAACTCAGATTCACATACCATTTTTGAAAACCTACATCCATTTTTATTTTGTATCTGGATCAAAGAAAATCATTTTTCTTTTGTCCCCCAAATCAATGTTTCACATTTTTGTCAGATTCAATGTTTTTCTCTTTTTCTTTAACTTTAAAAAAAACTTTTTTGAGTTAGTTGGAAAATTTTCCATAATTCAAACTCCTAAGTTAATGAATTTGCCCTGACTCCACAGCGCTGTGTAAAACAATGACATTCGTTAAAGTCAATGAACTTTAAATTTCAGAAACAAATTTATTTATTTTGCTGATTTAAAAAAAATTTTTTTAAAAAGAAGCTTCTTTGTCCCTATTTACTTGTCTCCCCACAAGGGCAGAGTTAAACACAAGGTTGTTTTTTTTTATTGTGAGGAAAATTCAGCTTCTCCAAAAGAGGTACTCTGGATTAAAAAAAAGATTTCCTCAGTCAAGAAAGATTTCTCCTTCACTGACTGTGGACAGATAAGATGAAGTGTATGAGAAGAGATATTATATCCGTTTTGTATCTGTGAGACAAAGAGAAAATCATTTTTTTTTTGTCCCCAAATGTTTCCCATTTTTGTCAGATTCAATGTTTTTCTTTTTTTTTCTCTTTCCAGATTTTGCCTCAAGAAGAAATGGATCATCATGAATGTAAGAATCGGTTTTTTATCGCAATATCCTTTCAAAACGAAATGGGTGGTATTGGTATTTGTACAGATTGTGACCCATGACTGACGATATTGGCTTGGAAAAATGTGGCGACAAGTTACAACAGCTGAAAAATAACACAAAATGAAAGCAATGTTTAAGAAATAGAACAAAAGAAATATTTATTGATTTATTTAAATTGTTTTATTTTATTGTTTTCTATAATAACCGAGCTTGCACTCTGATGTCGCCCGGGAAGCAATGAGAATACCATGTGCTTCTGCTCTCAACCCTGAACCACATACTATCATTTTTATCTAATTCTTTAATATAGAAATTAAAAAAAAAAAAAGACATCCGCTTTACTGTTTATGGATATCCAACATGAATGTTGACCCCACAATATTCTAAAAAACCTGAATAGAAAACTATTACCACAATTTTTATTCTTTCTAAAATTTTACCCTAGAAAAAAGTTGTCTTTTATCTTGGTATAAGTCTTTGTTTTCAATTGCATCCGTGGTAAACAATAATAGGATTCAATAATTGAACACTAGTAATTTCAGATGGAATTGGAGGGAAATTTGAATGGTGTCATGAAATTCCTTGAAAAATTTAATCCTTATTAAAACTAATTCGAATTTTCTAACTTAACATATCGATTTCTATAACAAACAAAAAAAAAAGTTCTGTTATATATATATATATATATATATATATATATATATATATATAGTGCGTCGGGGTATGTAACAGCCTTTCTAAACAGTAAAAGGTCAATTAATGTCAATGGAACTATGGTGCATCTCTGAAATATATAACGTATAGTTTTTAATTAAATAATTTGTATATATAAAGATCGGTAATAAATTTATAATTATTTTTCGGCACTTTTAACTCGTTGCCAGATTTTGCCAAGCCAATATTGTGAGCCATAGGTCACGATCTGTAGAAGTATCAACAACTTAACCCTTTAAGTTGCAATGTTGAAGGAAACAAAGCAGCCACCATATTTTTGCTTTCAAATTAAAATGGATCCCACATTTTTATTTGATCTCTTCCTTACGTGCTGGTAGTAGGACATTTTATCAATTCCGTCACTGGTCAAAGTAAAATTATAATTTTGAAGTTTTTAACAAAAGTTAAATCACTTATACGTAAGGAAGGTGCAAGTATGACATTAAAAAGGGTCATATATGAAAGGGTTATTTTGTTTTATGCGACCCAAATCGGTTAAATATTAAAAAAACGTTTGTTTTTATCATATTAGGTGTCGCAAACAAAACTAATTTAGAGTGCAAAAATGAGTAAATGGTAAACGGCTGTTGTGATACTGCAAGTTTATTTGCGGTGGCTATCAAAAAGAGGTGGAGAATACTGGAAATCTGGGGAGACTTGTTGTCACTCAGACTCCAGGGAATACCACCGGTTGTCGGTGAGCAATCACTGATGACCTGTGTGAGAACTAGTGAGTACATAATAATAATAATAATGATGATGCTGATTTAAAAAAAAATGGTAACTATACAACAGAACGTAAACATATAAAATAAATATAATAATAGTGTGAATGTAAGGAAGTTAAACAAAATCGGCAACGCTAATTAGTTTTTAATTATATCAATTTATTCTGGAACCACTGGTAATTACATTTTTTACCTACATGTTTCAAATTCCCTTCAATTTCAACTTGCAATTTCCCATTTATTTTTAAAGCTATTTTGATATAATTTAGATCATCATCATCAGTGTTTTGATTATCATGCAGAATTAGGGATCATGTGCACACTAGTGGACTTCCCTCCAGACATCTGTTTAGCTGCATGCATGGCGGTCCTCACCGCAGATCTCCACTTTTGTCGATCCTGAGGATCAGCATTTAAGAGCCTCCAGTCTCTGTGGCTGAGATGTAAACAAAATGTAATCTTTTCTCTTTATGAATGTACAAGTCTTCTCTGTGTCATTAATAGTTTTTTTTTTCCAGGCTACTTTAAACATAATCACGTTGACATTAGATCACCAGAGTTAAGCGACGTAGAGCCTGGCCAGTACCAGATGGGTGACCATTTAGGAATGCTAGGCGCTGTGTGTCATCTTCTCATGACCAGGATATACATGTGGCTGGGGACCGCTTGTGAATTTAATATTCCCTGTAAACTTCCTCCTTCAGATGAAGCCAACATAGCCCAACTAGGGCAAAATATCACACCAAGTATTACCAGTTTGTAGTTAGATGTGCGATTTATTTTTTAATGTTGGTGTTTTTTTTGTTTTGTATTTTTATTTAGTATGTGCGACTGTGTATCCCTTCATATAAAGATAGTTCCATCTTAAAGAAAAAAGGCCACTCGTCAATATGATTGGCTTAATATAGGGTTTTAAGTTCCCTTTGTTAGATCAAATCATTCTAAACATTGGGCAAAATTCCATTATCCCTAAAAAAAAGTGCAAATTTGACTGTTCATTTCAACAGCTAACACATTGAATCTTTTTAATATGATTCATAGCAAATTAGAGATCAATCTAGAATTTTTCTTTTTAATAATAAATCAATAAAAAAAACTCGGGTTTGGACCATGTAAAAACAGGCAGAAACACAATTTGATAATCGAGCAAAATTCTTGTAGTATTTATTCACTAAAGTTTTCAACTTGGATTTTTTTTGTAAAAGACAACTGAAAAGTCCACAACATTGATGATTGACCCTTTTTCTTTAAGATGTGACTATTTTTATATCGCTAGAGATACACAATATTGCACACCAAATTTGAAAAACATGAACTGTTTTTTTTTTCACATGAAAAAATAAATCGCAAATCATTGAAAATAGTAACCCAACTGGAAGTAGGCTGGAGAAAAAAACTATTAATGACACAAGAGAAAAAAATTGTAAATTTCTAAAGAGAAAAGGTGAAATTTTGTTTACATCCAAATTTTATCAAAATAACTAAAAAAATAAATGAGATATCGCAAGTTGAAATTCAAGTGAATTGCACTTTATTTACCACTATGTTACGTTGTCCTTTCTTGAAATCCGTTCTTTCTAAATCGATCATCACTTACTTCAGTCTCCTCGTATACGTTTATCTTTTTGTATACTGACACCCGTCGCCGTTACCATAAGCATCACAGTGCATTGTTTTTCATCCCATCATCATCCAGTGTGCTGCCTATTGTCATCGTCGCAGTGAGCCACATCTCATATCCACCATAACCGTAGTTATCTAGGGTCTGTAATTAAAACTTTCCATAAAGAGACGAAAAAGGCGAATCCGGCATAAAATTTAACTGGTCTTTATTTGAGAGATATTTTCTCGTCATAATTATAAATCTCATACCTTTATTAACTTGGAGAGAGAGGCCAAATTGTTCTTCCTAACTTAGATCTACTTCGTTATGGGGATAGAAAGGAAGAGGCATATAAGTCGCTATCACTCTTTTTTGGAATTAAATTCCCATTTTCCTTTTTTCTGAATTACATCTCGATTTTGCATTCGTTCACCACGTTCCCAAAAGACAGACTGACTAAAAAGCTTCTTTCTTTTCTCGTTCACACGATTGTGACGTAATTGCCTCAAATGGGGACTCTGAGCCTGTCACCACGCACCTGTTAGATCAGAGTTCAGGTATGTTTATATTTTTAGTCCGAGAGTGAACTGGTTCCCCAGATTTTCGTGTGAAGATTTTGGATGTTGGTAGTAAAAAAAAGTTGGGACAATTGTATACGAAAGGAATAAAAGTATTTGTGAGATTTTTTTAAAATTCTGATAATGAAAGAGTTAAAATCATTTTTTTTTTTTTTTTCAGCCTCCGAACCAAAAACTGATGCCAGCACAAGCCCCCAGCATCCAACAACCGTTTCTGTGGTGGACCCTAATTCCAATCAAGAAGATGAGCCTCCAGTGGATGCTACTGATACGGGTGGCACGGCCATCTTTCTGGATTTGTACCCTGGCTGCGATGTTTGCGGCAGAGATCACTTAACTGAAGAATGTCCTGAATTAGGCCTCAACACTTCCACAGCAGAATTCAAGGTCATGACCAAGTAAGTCTGGCAAATGAAAGCGGAGAAACACCTCTTTAATCAGAAAAATGTTTGAAAATTAACATTTTAAGAGCAGGGTTCATACGCAGCAGGAAATTCACTTGTTTTTATTTTTGTTAAAAATTAAAAAAAAATATATTTTGTCTCATTATTATTACACAATTATTTCATAAGACGAAGACTACTTTGCCAGATGGTGGCATCTACGCAAGCCGAACTGGCGATGAATTCTCCTGGGGTCTTTTTACTGCATTTTTGTTGATTGCATTTAATTAAACAACTTCGAGACGATTTCATAATAGCCATTTTGTTATGTTTCGCTATTATTTTTTTTAGATGAGGATTGATAATTTGGATTATTCAGACTACTGTTCTCATCTTGGATGTTATTCTCACAACTTTCGGCCGATGTAATTCCAACATTCAGGTACGTGTTGTCGAACTTCGGAATCTGTATGGAATTTCAAACTGAACTCTTTATTTAATCCACAGGGCTGGATTGTACAATTAAGAATGACTTATAACTTCTACTCTGTCAGAACTTACGGAACAAGAACAATCTACCGCGATGGATTAAATAAAGGGTTCCGTTCAAAATTACGTACAGATTTCCGAGTTCGAGAAAACACACTTGAAGAATGTGTAGCAGCTATCATGCAAGTCCACGAGGAAAAAGAATTAGGATTGCGACGTGTGTCGTCCATCAGGGATTGAACCCAGACTGTTCTGCTTACAAGATATAATCTTGTTTTTTTTTATGTGTGCGATGACAAGAGTTTGTGTGCAAATGACTATCATTTGTTGATATAAAAAGAGAGAAAAAAAAATTCCTCACGGGGCAGTGCGAAAACTACACGCATCGAGTTTGGACCACATCGAATGTTCAGACAAAGAGGAAGAGAGAAAGTCTCAGACACAAAAAACCTACAGACGGTCAGAGGTTGCATCTATCAAAAACATTATGAGAATAACATCCAAGATGAGAATAGTCGTCTGAATAATCCAAATAATAAACATTTGGTTCTTTTATTAGCTTTTCGGTACTACTCCAGATGAAGCGCCTAATTTCCGTGACTGCTCGTCAGTAACGATCGAGCAGGTCGCGGAAGCGTCTGAGAGCTGCCGAAACGAAAACAAGGCTGAAGCAAAACTGAAAGTTGTAAAATGGAAAAGTGGCAAGCGACAATATAAGACGAAGAATACAAAAGAAAAAATACATATATTTGAAAAAGAAATGAAAAAATAAAAATGAACAAATCATAGCTGAAGAACTATAAATAAACTTCTTTTTTTTTTTTTTTCGTGGGCCAAATGAACCATTTTAATTTTTATTTTGTCTTTTTTTACATAAATCAAAGAAGTAAATGCTATTTCTTTTACGATATTTAGGCAATTTTTTTTGTTTGTTTTTTTTCTTTTTACATAAAACAAAGAAGTATGTTATTTTTCTTAGGATATTTAAGTTTTTTGGGGGGGGTTTAATATATTTTCTCGTCGAGGGTCAGGGTTTACGGATACGTTTGCGGCTAGTTTGAAAGGTCTTCCTACCGCTTGTTTTGTTGTGCTGAGCGCAGATGATTGGCAGCAACCTGATCGGTCAGCTCTCCTTCAACCTCGTTTTCGTCTCAGCAGCTCTCTGGCGCTTCCGTGACCTGCCCGATCGTTGCCGCTGAGCAGTCACGGAAATTAGGCGCTTCCTCTGGAGTAGTACCAGCTCTTCTATCTGCCACAATTCGCAGGGAAGAGGGAGGGGATTTTAAACATCTGTCTGATGTTTTAAAACATCATTTATCGATTGACATTGATTCGTTCCTCATCGGCTGTTAACAGAAAACACTTTCACCTGCTAATCGTTATGGTATCCTTGTTTTTTTTCTTTACTTCCGTTTCTTGACTTTTGCTCACGCTGTTCCCACACATGTCAAATTTAAGTTGAACTTTTGACAATTGTAAACATGCACTGCTATGCATGTTTAGTAATAGTTTGTGCGTCTGACGGCGAACTTGTGAGGAAAATGCTTTACTTCCAGAAACACCCAGAATTGAGAAATCCCACTTTGAAAACTAATTACATCTCAGAAAAAGACTGCATGCTGAGAAAGCAGCCGACTTAAGAGTTTGTAAAATTAATATCCACTTCACTTTATAGAAGCAGGGATGAGAGTTCTCCGCTTTTTAGCAGAATTCCGTCTTTCTGTAATTCCGAAAAGGTGTATTTCCGCTTAAATCTGCTTTTTTTTATTTTTAAGACTGATTTCTGCTGAATCGATGGAGCTTATTCTTTTGTTATTTGGCTTCTTGATTTTCTTTCTTCATCTTTCTCGCTTTATCTTTTTCTTTTCTTGTTTTTTCTCTTCCTCTACTTCTTTCACCAAACTTCAAACCGTTCACAATGTCAGTAGGGGGAGGTAGAAATCTTTTGTTTAATCAAAGAAAACTTCCTGTCTCGTTCCCCCCACATACATACTTAACGTTTTTCTCTTGCTAACGACCATGTTTTTTTTTTGGGGGGGGGGGCAATTACATGTGGATTTACAATGTTTTTTGGGGAGGGGCGGTTGCTTGCTACTCTAAACTTAAGGATAAGAGAGGGTTTCTTGGAGGGCTTGCCACTCTAACTTAGGGTTAGTTGTAGGGTTAAGAAAAGTTTTGTTGGGGTTTACAACCTGAACTTAGGGTTAGTGGTAGGGTAACTCATTAGTATTGTTTTTATAAACTTTTATACATACTCCCCCCCCCCCCCAAAAAAAAAATGCAGAATTTATCTTATAGTAAAAAAATATTTTGGTTAATTGGCTTACAAAGCTGGAATGGCCGGAAATGGGGGATCATTTTATGTTAAATTTGCCAGGGGGGGGGGGGTGAGTGGCAGGTTTGAAAATTGGATGAGGGGGGAGGGTATCCTTGCAAGCAAGCTATTTTGTTTGCCAAAAGGCAATTCGATTGGCCTTGTAAAAGTCTCTTATGGATAAATCAGTGACCGTTTTGACTTCGCCAAATAAAACATGTTACTTGTTGCAAACTCCAAATTGTGATTTTATTTTGGGGGGGGGAACCTATGTTGATTCACTGATCAAGACCATATGGTTGACACTGAGGTAACAAGTAACATCGGACAATCACAGCCAGTGAATGGCACAACCACAAGTTAATACAATTATTTTGTATCCCAGATCTATCCAAAGCCACTTTTAATATATAATATTACAAAAGTTTTGCATATATGCTAGATGATGTCACTTTATGATGATGATGATGTTCGTCCATCACTTGCAAAAATGTCCGTCAGCATTATGATTTTTGTGTGTTCAGAGATGGCTTGTCAGTCCAATCCAAGCTCTGAAATATATGCCGCATTTGAAGCACATGTGGGATGATCTTGTCGCAGAAGTGCTGATTGCTCTTTCTTTCCAACTAGCATGTTTCCTCAATGCGTGCAGGTTCAGCAATCGTGGCCCCTTTGTGGCTTGCAGTACACCAGGAACATCTGTTCTGAGCTAGGTTTTCCTACGAGTCGGAATACAGACCGAACTGTTTGAGGAACACCTTCAAGCTGTCTCTGAACCGTTTCCGCTGTCTTCCTACGGTTCAGTTTGCCTTTGGCCAGCTCACCGTAAAGGAGCTGTTTTGGGAGTCTTGAATCTGACATGTGGCATATATGACCCAACGAACCTGACACCGTTGCAGCATGGTGTATCTTGACGGTAGGCTTGATCAGGCTAAAACCTCTGTGATGGTACTTATATACCACGTGACCGAAGTCATTTAAGAATTTAGTACTTAGAGCTCAACTGTGTGACCGGTTGAGTAACACAATAAGTAAAACTGAAGGAACATCAAAAAGCCAGTTTATATGAAAGCTGGAATGTTTCACTGTGCCAAGATGGGCAAGTCTATTATCTGAGCTCTGATTGGCTGCTAGTCCACAAGTGGATAATTCATTATATAAATATTGATTCATTCAAGCAATATTTGCATATGGAATGTTGAAGCCTGTTATGCTGGTAAGTCTCAATTTGATTATAGAATCAAATTGATACTTACCAGCATGACAGGCTTCAACATTCCATATGCAAATATAATAATTGAAAATATGCATATTTCACTGAAATTAGAAAATGAAAATCATTTGCTGTTTAGTACAATGTTTTGAGCTCAAGAATCGTTGTTCTTCTCGCCTCATCTTTCTTTCTGTCGCAGCTCGTTCATAATCTTTTTCTCTCCCTTTTTTCTTCATTCCTCACACTTCTCCACTATCCCCTCGCACTTTTCCTCACCTTCACCATTTGTTTTTTTTTTCTGTTATTTGAGATGAGATATCAGTATCCTTTATTGTATCTTTCAGGGCTCGACTGACGTTGCCATCCATCTTGGTTTTACTCGAACACATGGACTCCTCTCTTACGGTGGTCGCACAACAGGTCATTCCTACCAAAACACAATTCGGCCCATTTGAAGCCAGAAGAACAACTCAAGAGCTTGATGCTGAAAATGTCTTCAACCTAAAGGTTCGTTCATGACCTTGATTAGACTTTTTACTTATCAAATAGTTTAAAAAAATAAACACTTTTATATCTCATCTCACAGTGATCGTTTTGATGGTACTATATATACATATATATATATATATATATATATGTATGTTTCTCCTTCTTATTGCATATTTTTGCTCGGACATAATAATGTATGTGTTGAAGTTGCTAATGAACAGCCGATTGTGACAATTTCTTGTTGACATATGCCCCACCCACCGTCAAGGTGGAGGTTATGCCTGGGAGGATGGTCTTATAACCACACAACAGATACTACACTATCCCCTCTCAAAAAAGGAGGTAATGCCTGGGAGGATGGTCTCATAATAACAGAACACTACGTAGATACACTACCACTTCTGAATTTAGCACATCAATAGAAGTAATAATATAGTCTTGGTTTCAAGCAGACGGATACCAAATCTCCATTATTAATAGATAATACATATGTAATTCAATTAGCGTGTTTTTCCACATGAGATTGGCCATGGTGATATGGAGTGAACCATCCCATGAAATTCTCATTATTATGGAAATATTCACTTAGCACTGTTATAGGGAGAGTTGAAGGTTTTACAGCTGGATGCCCTTCTTAAAGTCAAACTCTTACGGATCAGGGGTTTGTGTGTCTTATCTAGACACAACCTTTAAGTGAGTTATCAACCAAAGTCAATAGTTCTCACTCGATCAAATCAGTCAGTTAGGTTGTCAGGGGCCTGGCACCCGCCAAAGTTCATGCTTTTACAACAGGCAGATTTCATGGAGACCTATCTGACTTAGATGCGTCCCACACCACCTTCTAGAATGGGACTGTCAGTTCGTCTGGGACTGCCTATTGGTTATTCACAGCTGAACTCGGGGGCCCGGTGGACGTGAGAATGTTGCTTCACACCACATTATATACAGGCTTCTAGGCTATCTCCTTTCTCTCTCGCAGCATTGCCAGTGGCCAGAAATAAAACAAAGTTAATACAAATGTTAACTACATGCATTGTTATTCATTAAGACATGGTTTGTGAAAACTTTTTCAAATGATCATTGGAAATAAAGAGAGAAAAAAGATTGCAACACAAGAAAATTAACCTGGCCGCTCTTCAAAGAAATAAACAACTACATGTAAATAAGATACAATATCATTACAGATTAGCGTGTCTTTTACACATCAGATGATGAATGAGGTTTTCAGGTGCCTAACACCTGCCAAAGTTCATTCTTTTACAACAGGCATCTGGTGTATTTCATGGAGACCCATCTGACTAAGATGCGTCCCACACCACCTTCTAGAATGGGACTGACCATCTGAAGGCCGTTCACCACCTAGCAACCTGATGGATGGGAAGTGGTCGCTCCACCTCAGAGATGGTTCCTGTAAATGATTTTGGTTTGGAGTGAGATCTCCACTGTTTTTTTTTTGTTTTTGTTTTTTTTTTGCGAGATTTCCACTCAAGTCTTTTTTTTTTCTTTTAATTATTTTTTGTTTTTAATAGAAGGCTGATTTTTGCCGTGGCTATATTTTATTTCTCTTTCTTCCTCTCTCTCGTTTTATCTTTCTTTTTTCCTGTTTTCTCTCTCCATCTCACTTGGTCTTGTTTTACCCCCCCCCCCCCATCTCTGAAAATGTTAATTTTGCCATACTTCAAACGATTCATGATGGGTATGAAAAGAAGAAGACTTGTTTTATCAAAGAATTACTTCCTGTCTCCTTCCCTCCACATGTGCACTTGGCGTTTTTCTCTTAAGGTTTTGTTTTGTTTATTCCTTGGCTGAAACATATTTTTAATGTTTTTAAACTTTTTACACACAAAAATACTTTGAACATTCTTTTTACACTAAAAGCCAATTTTAACGAATTTAAAAATAAAAATAAAGTTAAAACATATCAGTTAATGCGTTCAGTATGAAAAAAAAATGTACTGCAGATTAACACTCTTCGCTAAATCACTCCCCATCCCCCCAAAATATGTGAACACCCTGAAAAACTTGAAGAAAAAAAATGTACTGCAGATTAACACTCTTCGCTAAATCACTCCCCATCCCCCCAAAATATGTGAACACCCTGAAAAACTTGAAGAAAAAAAATGTACTGCAGATTAACACTCTTCGCTAAATCACTCCCCATCCCCCCAAAATATGTGAACACCCTGAAAAACTTGAAGAAAAAAAATGTACTGCAGATTAACACTCTTCGCTAAATCACTCCCCATCCCCCCAAAATATGTGAACACCCTGAAAAACTTGAAGAAAAAAAATGTACTGCAGATTAACACTCTTCGCTAAATCACTCCCCATCCCCTCAAAATATGTGAACACCCTGAAAAACTTGAAGAAAAAAATGTACTGCAGATTAACACTCTTCGCTAAATCACTCCCCATCCCCCCAAAATATGTGAACACCCTGAAAAACTTGAAGAAAAAAAATGTACTGCAGATTAACACTCTTCGCTAAATCACTCCCCATCCCCCCAAAATATGTGAACACCCTGAAAAACTTGAAGAAAAAAAATGTACTGCAGATTAACACTCTTCGCTAAATCACTCCCCATCCCCCCAAAATATGTGAACACCCTGAAAAACTTGAAGAAAAAAAAATGTACTGCAGATTAACACTCTTCGCTAAATCACTCCCCATCCCCCCAAAATATGTGAACACCCTGAAAAACTTGAAGAAAAAAAACACTGTTAATTTTTTCTTGGGCGGGGAGTCTACTTTTATTTAGATAATTATGTATGGTTTTATGAGTTTTTTTTATGGAGGTTGGGCTTGCAATTAGGACTTAGGGATAAGGGAGGGTTTGGAGGGGGCTTTCCTCTCAAACTTAGGGTTATGGAAGTTTTTTTTTTTTTTGTCGGGTGTCTTGCCACACGGACTTAAGGTTAATGATAGGTTTACGAAAAGGGGTGTTTTTTTTTCTAGGGAGACCTACCACTCAGACCGAGGGTTAGTGGTAGGGCAAGTAATTATTTATTTACTTTTCAGCATGACCCCCCCCCCCCCCCCCAAAAAAAAAAACAAAAAAAAACAAGCAGAATTGATCCCATAGCAAAGATTTTTTTTGGTTAATTTAATGCTGAAATCAATCATTTCGGTAAAAGTTTCTATGCATATATTTGTTGGCATATATTTCGTAAATAAAATGTCAGCAAACAATAGATTCAATTTAAACCAAAATTTTAAATAATACACATTTCATTCATAAGTTTCTTGTATACACGAGACTAAAACTTTTGCATTTATTCATATAAATATTAACATTTTGTAATTTCGATGAAACTTCATTTATCTTTTAAATAAGATGATGAAATAAAAAGAAAGAAGAAATCAATTCAACTGATCGATGGGGACGTGGAGCTCTTTTTTAAAACTTGCAAGTTAAAAACAGATGGCAACTAAAAATCAAGTGAGGCCCCAAAATACTGCAACGGATCGTTCAAACACAAATGCAAAACGTTTTGTCTACGGGATCAAAACAATCATTGAATTTAAAAACCATAAAAAGAAAATAGAACCAGCCAGCCATCACTCTTTCCCTTCCTTCTCTCCTTTCGCTCGTGAGTGATATTAGTTTAATTTAAGAAAGGGTTTTAGTAATTTATCAATTTTTTTTTTTTTTTAAATCATTTTATTTTATTACTGTTAATGTTGAAGAAGCTATTGCATATATATATATATAGCAAAAATAGTTCAATAAAATTACAAATTAATAACACCAAACATTAATTTATTATGAACTGTTTAAAAAATAGTTATGCAAATTAGGTATTCAAAGAGCTGTTTTTGGGTCGTTCTTTTGTACTATATATAGAGTATTTCAAAATATGTTGTATTATAATAAATGACAAAATATTCTAATTTATTTATTTAGATGCTGAATATTTCATTAAAATTTGATGATTTTTTATTAAAAAAAATGAAAAATTAACAAATTATTTTATTTTACACAGGGTAGTCACATATGTCCCTAGATGCATTCACTTATGGCAAAAAAAGGAGAGAAAAGTGTTCTAAATTTACAAATCCAGTTTTTAAAACTATAAACTTGGTTGAATTTAGAAAAATTTCACTAAATATGAAAATCATAAATACATCAGGAATTTAAGTTCTCCGCCTTTTAGCAGAATTACACTTAATCGCTAAATTCTCGCATCGATGTGAGTTCTCTGCTTTTTTTAAAAAGAAAAAAGCTGATTTCTTCCAAAGCGCTAGATCCTTACCTCCGTATTTTTTTGTTGCTATTTGACTGGATTTTATTTCTTTCTTCCTCTCTTTCTCTCGCTCGCTTAATCTCTATTTTTTTCCTGTTTTTCCTCTCTCTGAAAACTGAAAATGTTAATTTTGCCGTGAAGGCTTCAAACGATTCATGATGTGTGGAAGGAGAGACTTTTGTTTCATCAAAGAATGACTTCCTGCCTCCTTTCCCTCGCATGAGCACTAGATGTCTTTCTCTTAATTTTGATTCTCTTGTTCATCCAGATTGATATTTCACTAATTAAATATGTTTTTACTACTTATCAGTAGTACATCATCATCCAAGCTGCTTTTAGTTGTCTTTTGAGCATCCTCTCTCTGCACAAACACACATAGGGGGGGGGGGAGGCGTGGACCCCAGGTTAAGAAATTCATCTTGATTTCAGCTGTTTTATCAATGGCTACTCAGACAATAAGGACGATTTTTTTTATTTTACTTTTTTTCCAGATGTATTTTAGACCTCTCCGATGTTTCATCTACCGGATGTCAGTAATTTTCTGCTTATGTTTTTTTCCCCCCATTTTTGGGGGGAACCCAAATTTACAAATTGTAATTATTTCAATTTTTTTGTTTCATCAATGCCTGTTTGCATTCTTTGCAGATCCTTTCCAAAGATGGAACAGCCATTTGTTTGGACACATCGAATGAGGGCGAGTGCAATTGGATGTGTTTGGTGCAATGTGCGCAAACTGAGGAAGAGCAGAATTGCATTGCTTATCAGATGAGCACAAACATTTTCTACAGTACCATCAAAGACATTGCGGAAGGTGAACAACTTAAAGTCTGGTATGCATCATACTATGCCAAGAAACTTGGGAAACCAGTCAAACCTACAAGCAACTACAGAGGTATGGCTTTCTTTTCATCCCTTTTTTTTTTGTATTTTGTTTCTAAAAAATGACTTTTAGGATGAATTGAATTAAACTGAAGGATTTGGGGCAAAAACAAACCAGCAATTTGTCTCTAGCTCATATACATTTGGTTAATAGCCATTATTTTTGTGAAATACGTGGAATGCATAAAGATTCAGTATCCTACATATGTAAAATGGTATATATATTTATATATATATGTGTATATGTATGTATGTTTTTATTTATACATATGTGTGTTTGTGAGTATATAAGTTGTATGCATATAAGCGCGGGTGTGTGTATGTGTGAGTGTGTCTTGGTGTGTGTGTGCATGGAGTTAAGGAAGGGGAGAGTCTAGCCAGTCCTGCATATAGTTTGAGCTGACCGACTTTCTTATGCGTCGATTGGTAGGTGTCAAAGTGTCATCTTAGGGTTTCTCGTCTGAAAATTTTGAAATGTAATTTGTCTGTTTGTTTTTTGTCTTTTGTGATTGTGTATTGGCGGATCTAATCTTTGCTTATCAGTATATCCCTGAGGAGGAGCTGAGGAGGTTCTGAAACAATTGTCGGATACTCAAACTATGTTTATTTTAATATTTATATATATATATATATATATATATATGTGTGTGCTAGCTTTGCCGGCTCGTTACCGCTTCACAAAAAAGCCAGCACGTTACCACTTCGCAAAGTTTACTATGTGTAATGCTTGAAACAAAAATTTGAAATAATATTTCATTCATAATTTTGTTGTAAACATGAAACAAAAACTTTCACATTTATCCATATAAATAGATAAACATTAAGATTTTGTTAATTTTGAAACATATTTATTTATCTTTTAAAAATGACTGCAAATAAAGGAAACGAAAGAAAAAAAATCAATTTGCCTGAGCGATGGTGTGTGGGCGATTTGTTTTTAACTTAGAAATAGATTGCAACTTGTTGAAAATCACATAAATCCCTCCAAAGTAAAAGGGTGGAAAGGAGCAGCTGAACACAAATTCTAAACTTTTGTCCACAAAATGAAAAAAATTTGCTTAAACAGAACGATTTGTTACATTAAAATCAAAACAAACATTGAATTAAAAAAAACAATAACAAATAATAATTAATTGATAAAATGTTTTTGTTTCAAAACTAATATGGAAATTAGTTTATCTTACAACTGATATCATATACACATACACCAATATGCAAATTAGTTAAACTTATGACTGATATCACAAACATATAAGCCGTATATAAAAAAGATGATGCGTCTATTGTGTAAAGTTGAATTAACTTGAAATAGGGCGTTTTGACTTTACCGTTGGTGTGAGAAAAGGGCCCAACTTTCGCATTTATTCATTTAGATATATATATATATATATATATATAGTAGTAAGTTTTTGAAAGGCTGTGGGCAATGCAAATTCCGGGTAAGATGCAAGTTGTAAGGAACAAAAACAATAAATCGAATACGAAATATGACTTACTATTTATTTTTCCTAAAATCTTACATATTAAATAGTGATTTTTAATCACCCGGACATCACACAAACAGCTAAAAACACTCTTGCTGTTATGTAAGATTTTAGGAAAAAATAAATAGTAAGTCATATTTCGTATTCGATTTATTGTTTTTGTTCCTTACAACTTGCATCTTACCCGGAATTTGCATTGCCCACAGCCTTTCAAAAACTTACTACTACTATACCCAGCAATGCTTCAAGCAAACTACCATTCTCTACTAATATATATATATATATATGAAAAAGGAAAACTGAAAATTGTTTATATGTTCATCAACGTTTCATTTTTATTCAAAATCATTTTTGTCATCTTAAGAATAAAGACGAAACGTCGATGAACATATAACCTGAACAGTTAACTACAGTACATAGATAATTCTAATTGAGTAAATAGATGATGTAGAAAACTAAAATTTGGGATAAGAAAGATAGATTCCTTGATTTACTAGCTTGGCTTAATAAGTATTAAATTGATAGGTTTAGTAATTACAAGTTTAACTTTCTAATTAATTGGTCTGAGTATAACTACAGTAGGTAGAAAATTCTAATTGAGGTTTTAGAAAATTGTATAATTTGAAATAAGATAAAATTGTATAATTTGAAATAAGATAAAATTGTATAATTTGAACTTTTTTTTCACACGTAAATATACATTTGTTTCCATTTAGATATTAATCTAATGCTTTTATCTTTCAAACGCAATCAGAAGTTAAACAAAAACTACTTTTAAAAATTAAGAAAAGACACTTTTAAGAACGAGAGTCAGTACAAGCGACGTCCATTTTTGCACGTATCTACTGATATAACAATCAATCAGCAGCTAGCTATAAACAGTTAGCTTTGTAAAATTCGTTTACGAACTTCTTTTGAAAAAAGAAAAAAAAGAAAAAATACTTTTTGTGCTTAAAAAAGTTAATGCGGTGAATGTGTCCGAGTATGGTACCCGAAATCTTTGTCTGCAAGGCGGAGATCACGTGATATTAGTAGCACCGTTTCTATGTCCCGACTAGAAACATATCGGGCTGTTCGTTTTTCTGAAATTGCAATCGCTGAAATACAAACAAACAAGTGATTGTCAAAAGACAATTGATTAAAGAAAATTTTTTTAAACAAAAAATGGAACAAATGTGATTTTTTTCCCTTTTGAGTGTCAAAATTGAATAAATATATTTACAAAAATAGACAGAATCTTTTTTTGTATTTACAAAAATAAAAAATAAACTTTTTTAAACGAAAAATGTTACAAATGTGATTTTTTTTTTTTTTTTTTTCCTTTTTGAGTGTCAAAATTGATTTTTCAAAAAACAGTTAATTTATTAAAGAAAATAAACAACAAAAATTAATTGACATGATAAAAATGTGAAATAATAAGAATATTTTGTTCACATAAAAAGGTTTTAAATTTTATTCATGCTTGATATATCCATGTTGGCAATTATAATTTATTATCAGTTCCCCTTTCCCACCTCCCCGCAACAGGTAGTTTTGTTTTTATTATTAAATAAAAAAAAACAATAAAAATAAGTAAAAATACAAAAAAAACTTTTTTTTTCAGTGGGTGGGTGGGTTTTCAAAATATCGCTTCTCTGACATTAGGCTATGTTTCCTTACGGCCCGGCCCTTTTTTTGTAAGAGACATAAAAACAGTGCTACTAATATCACATGATCTCCGCCTTGCAGATTTTGGGACCATACTGGCACATATTCATCATTAATGCTGTTTGTGGTACTTCATAAAAAATACTTCAAGAAATACTGGTTTTCACTCAACTTTCGAACTTCTAGTAGTAATAACTTTCTAGTCGCCAATTTAAAAAAAAAAATAAATAAGATTCTACTTTTTTAGGCGATTACGTGTGAAACCCCTTAAAGTCTTGGCAGGAAAAAAAAGACAACAAAGGAATCATTTAGAATTTAGAGGATGGGGGGATCAGTTTCGCATATAAATTTAATGTAAAATGATCTCCCATTTCCCGGCCATTCTTGCCTTTTAGATCAATTTAAAAAATATTTTTTCAAGCTGAAAACTTGATATAAAATAAATAATTACTCTACCACTAACTCTAGGTTCGAATGACAAACCCACTTCCTAAAAATGCCTTCTCTTGAACGTGTCGTACCATTAACCTTAAATCTAAGTGACAAGCCACCCCTTAAAAAAACTCCCTTAACACTTAATTCATCCAAAGCAAAACCCCTTCCTTAACCTTATCACTAACTCTAAGTCCGAGTGGCAAGCCCTCAATCCTACAAAAAGCCCATTAAAACCACACATAATAGTCTAAAAGAAAAATAAAGTAGACGTCCATAAAGAAAAATGCACAGGATTTATTTCCTATAGAAAAAAAATTGATTAACTGCCCTAAAACGCTAGAATGGCCCGGAAATGGTGAATTATTTTATATTAAATTTATGTGAAACTAATCCTCCACTCTAAAATCTAAAATAATTTTTTTCTTTCTGCTAAGTTTTCAGGGTGTTCACATGTAATTGCCCCTACCACTAACCCGAAGTCTGAGTGGTAAGCGCCCCCTCCTCCCACATAGACACTCTTAAAACTACACAATGGTCTAAAAAAAAAGAAGAAAAAATACCCCCCCCCCCCATCAAAAAACAAGAAAAACGCACAGGATTTATCTCCAATAGAGAAAAAAATGATTACTGCCCTAAAACGCTAGAATGGCTCTGAAATGGATTATTTTACATTAAATTTATATGTGAAACTAATCTCCACTCTAAATTCTAAAATAATTGTTTTTGTTTCTTTCTGCCAAGATTTTCAGGGTGTTAACATGTAATTGCCTAAAAAAAGTAGACTCTCATATTTTAGGGATGCAAGGGGGTGATTTAGCAGAAGATATTAATTTACAATAATGCCAAAGAAATCTTGCAATATATTCATTTTTAAACAGTCCTAGTATTAGATTTCAGTTTCTTGTACATATAATGTATGACGATTCAACTTTGAGTTCTCTAACTTATTTTTAATGGATACATGGTATTTTTTTAAGGTATTGCAGCATTTTTATGTGCATTTACTGCAGATTACTTTGAAACCATAAATTTCTGGAAAATTTCAGTGGCATATTCTGATTCCTTGTACAAAAATACACTTATATGGGAAATTTCATTGTTTAATCTTGTGTTTTAACAAAGATATAACATTTTTACTGAAAAATTAGTGTAAAAAATGTAACGAAACGCATATGGTCTTAAAGAGGGGAAAATATCCAATCATGCGAAGCATAAAAAACTTCCTTATTTTTAGTCAGATTTAAAAGATTTAAAAAGATTCTTTCTTAGGTCATCAAGCTCTTTCTATATATGCCATTATTGAGATATTTTAAGCAATTAAAATTTTTTCATGTATATTGCTTGTATATAGAACAGAGAAGAGACATGCAAGTATAGTTATAACGGGTCGTCGTCTTGAGTAGTGGTTTCCCTATCATTATTTACCGGAGAGTTACCTCTCAGGGGAATCTAAGGGAGGTAGCTTCATCATGCCGTGACAAGGGGGGAAAAAGGTAGGCACGGTGCAAAAGTGGTGAGATTAAATGGTTTACAAAGAAACCTAAATGTATTCTGGTACATTTAATTTTGTAATTAAATTGTTTTTAAAATTGCTTTTATTTTACGCTATTGCATTTTTTTTCAATAAGTATTCAATTAATCTAAGTCATAATTCTGTGTGTGTGTGTGTGTTCAGATAAAAAGTTAGAAACTACACAAGATACCCATACGAACGTCATCATATCCAGTGTAACCTTAAACCTGGTTATGGTAAAGAAAAATACTTTGGTATTAATTCCCTTTGTGCCACTGGGGACCAAATTAGTGAGAGACAGGGTAGAGGGGGGGATGTAAAACTTTTCTAACTGGTGGTTGTTTCAAAAACAATGAGTCGGCATTTTCTTTTTTCTTGCTTACAGTATCTATGGTACTGGGATAAGTATATTTCATTTTGATCAATTGATGGAGGGAGGGGGGGGCGTACAAAATTATATTGTGGGGTCTACCTCTGCACCGAACAACTTTATTTTATTTATAATAACTTGAAAATGGAGATATATATATAAGGCATGAATTCTTTTATATAATAGGGGCACTACATAAATGAACATGCTTTATGAGTTTATTCATATGACAGGGGTGCTACATAAATGAACATGCTTTATGAGTTTATTCATATGACAGGGCTGCTACATAAATGAACATGCTTTATGAGTTTATTCATATGACAGGGCTGCTACATAAATGAACATGCTTTATGAGTTTATTCATATGACAGGGGTGTTACATAAATAAACATGCTTTATAAGTTTATTCATATGACAGGGGCTGCTACATAAATGAACATGCTTTATAAGTTTATTCATATGACAGGGGTGTTACATAAATGAACATGCTTTATAAGTTTATTCATATGACAGGGGCTGCTACATAAATGAACATGCTTTATAAGTTTATTCATATGACAGGGGTGCTACATAAATGAACATGCTTTATAAGTTTATTCATATGACAGGGGCTGCTACATAAATGAACATGCTTTATAAGTTTATTCATATGACAGGGGTGTTACATAAATGAACATGCTTTATAAGTTTATTCATATGACAGGGGTGTTACATAAATGAACATGCTTTATGAGTTTATTCATATGACAGGGCTGCTACATAAATGAACATGCTTTATGAGTTTATTCATATGACAGGGGTGTTACATAAATGAACATGCTTTATAAGTTTATTCATATGACAGGGGCTGCTACATAAATGAACATGCTTTATAAGTTTATTCATATGACAGGGGTGTTACATAAATGAACATGCTTTATAAGTTTATTCATATGACAGGGGCTGCTACATAAATGAACATGCTTTATAAGTTTATTCATATGACAGGGCTGCTACATAAATGAACATGCTTTATGAGTTTATTCATATGACAGGGGCTGCTACATAAATGAACATGCTTTATAAGTTTATTCATATGACAGGGGTGTTACATAAATGAACATGCTTTATAAGTTTATTCATATGACAGGGCTGCTACATAAATGAACATGCTTTATAAGTTTATTCATATGACAGGGGTGTTACATAAATGAACATGCTTTATAAGTTTATTCATATGACAGGGGTGTTACATAAATGAACATGCTTTATAAGTTTATTCATATGACAGGGGTGTTACATAAATGAACATGCTTTATGAATTTATTCATATGACAGGGCTGCTACATAAATGAACATGCTTTATGAGTTTATTCATATGACAGGGCTGCTACATAAATGAACATGCTTTATGAGTTTATTCATATGACAGGGCTGCTACATAAATGGACATGCTTTATAAGTTTATTCATATGACAGGGCTGCTACATAAATGGACATGCTTTATAAGTTTATTCATATGACAGGGGTGCTACATAAATGAACATGCTTTATGAGTTTATTCATATGACAGGGGTGCTACATAAATGAACATGCTTTATGAATTTATTCATATGACAGGGCTGCTACATAAATGAACATGCTTTATGAGTTTATTCATATGACAGGGGTGTTACATAAATGAACATGCTTTATAAGTTTATTCATATGACAGGGGTGTTACATAAATGAACATGCTTTATGAATTTATTCATATGACAGGGCTGCTACATAAATGAACATGCTTTATGAGTTTATTCATATGACAGGGGTGCTACATAAATGAACATGCTTTATGAATTTATTCATATGACAGGGGCGCTACATAAATGGACATGCTTTATGAGTTTATTCATATGACAGGGGCACTACATAAATGGACATGCTTTATGAGTTTATTCATATGACAGGGGCTGCTACATAAATGAACATGCTTTATAAGTTTATTCATATGACAGGGGTGTTACATAAATGAACATGCTTTATAAGTTTATTCATATGACAGGGGCTGCTACATAAATGAACATGCTTTATAAGTTTATTCATATGACAGGGGTGTTACATAAATGAACATGCTTTATAAGTTTATTCATATGACAGGGGCTGCTACATAAATGAACATGCTTTATAAGTTTATTCATATGACAGGGGTGCTACATAAATGAACATGCTTTATGAATTTATTCATATGACAGGGGCGCTACATAAATGGACATGCTTTATGAGTTTATTCATATGACAGGGGCACTACATAAATGAACATGCTTTATGAGTTTATTCATATGACAGGGCTGCTACATAAATGAACATGCTTTATGAGTTTATTCATATGACAGGGCTGCTACATAAATGAACATGCTTTATGAGTTTATTCATATGACAGGGGTGTTACATAAATGAACATGCTTTATAAGTTTATTCATATGACAGGGGTGTTACATAAATGAACATGCTTTATAAGTTTATTCATATGACAGGGGTGTTACATAAATGAACATGCTTTATGAATTTATTCATATGACAGGGGTGCTACATAAATGAACATGCTTTATAAGTTTATTCATATGACAGGGGCACTACATAAATGGACATGCTTTATGAGTTTATTCATATGACAGGGCTGCTACATAAATGAACATGCTTTATGAGTTTATTCATATGACAGGGCTGCTACATAAATGAACATGCTTTATGAGTTTATTCATATGACAGGGCTGCTACATAAATGAACATGCTTTATGAGTTTATTCATATGACAGGGGCTGCTACATAAATGAACATGCTTTATAAGTTTATTCATATGACAGGGGTGTTACATAAATGAACATGCTTTATAAGTTTATTCATATGACAGGGGTGTTACATAAATGAACATGCTTTATAAGTTTATTCATATGACAGGGGTGTTACATAAATGAACATGCTTTATGAGTTTATTCATATGACAGGGGCTGCTACATAAATGAACATGCTTTATGAGTTTATTCATATGACAGGGCTGCTACATAAATGAACATGCTTTATGAGTTTATTCATATGACAGGGGTGTTACATAAATGAACATGCTTTATAAGTTTATTCATATGACAGGGGTGCTACATAAATGAACATGCTTTATAAGTTTATTCATATGACAGGGGCACTACATAAATGGACATGCTTTATGAGTTTATTCATATGACAGGGCTGCTACATAAATGAACATGCTTTATGAGTTTATTCATATGACAGGGCTGCTACATAAATGAACATGCTTTATGAGTTTATTCATATGACAGGGCTGCTACATAAATGAACATGCTTTATGAGTTTATTCATATGACAGGGGCTGCTACATAAATGAACATGCTTTATAAGTTTATTCATATGACAGGGGTGTTACATAAATGAACATGCTTTATAAGTTTATTCATATGACAGGGGTGTTACATAAATGAACATGCTTTATAAGTTTATTCATATGACAGGGGTGTTACATAAATGAACATGCTTTATGAGTTTATTCATATGACAGGGGCTGCTACATAAATGAACATGCTTTATGAGTTTATTCATATGACAGGGCTGCTACATAAATGAACATGCTTTATGAGTTTATTCATATGACAGGGGTGTTACATAAATGAACATGCTTTATAAGTTTATTCATATGACAGGGGTGTTACATAAATGAACATGCTTTATGAATTTATTCATATGACAGGGGTGCTACATAAATGAACATGCTTTATAAGTTTATTCATATGACAGGGGCACTACATAAATGGACATGCTTTATGAGTTTATTCATATGACAGGGCTGCTACATAAATGAACATGCTTTATGAGTTTATTCATATGACAGGGCTGCTACATAAATGAACATGCTTTATGAGTTTATTCATATGACAGGGCTGCTACATAAATGAACATGCTTTATGAGTTTATTCATATGACAGGGCTGCTACATAAATGAACATGCTTTATGAGTTTATTCATATGACAGGGGCTGCTACATAAATGAACATGCTTTATAAGTTTATTCATATGACAGGGGTGTTACATAAATGAACATGCTTTATAAGTTTATTCATATGACAGGGGTGTTACATAAATGAACATGCTTTATAAGTTTATTCATATGACAGGGGTGTTACATAAATGAACATGCTTTATGAGTTTATTCATATGACAGGGGCTGCTACATAAATGAACATGCTTTATAAGTTTATTCATATGACAGGGGTGTTACATAAATGAACATGCTTTATGAGTTTATTCATATGACAGGGCTGCTACATAAATGAACATGCTTTATAAGTTTATTCATATGACAGGGGTGTTACATAAATGAACATGCTTTATAAGTTTATTCATATGACAGGGGTGTTACATAAATGAACATGCTTTATAAGTTTATTCATATGACAGGGGTGTTACATAAATGAACATGCTTTATGAATTTATTCATATGACAGGGGTGCTACATAAATGAACATGCTTTATAAGTTTATTCATATGACAGGGGTGTTACATAAATGAACATGCTTTATGAGTTTATTCATATGACAGGGGCTGCTACATAAATGAACATGCTTTATAAGTTTATTCATATGACAGGGGTGTTACATAAATGAACATGCTTTATGAGTTTATTCATATGACAGGGGCTGCTACATAAATGAACATGCTTTATAAGTTTATTCATATGACAGGGGCTGCTACATAAATGAACATGCTTTATAAGTTTATTCATATGACAGGGGTGTTACATAAATGAACATGCTTTATAAGTTTATTCATATGACAGGGGTGTTACATAAATGAACATGCTTTATGAATTTATTCATATGACAGGGGTGCTACATAAATGGACATGCTTTATGAGTTTATTCATATGACAGGGGTGTTACATAAATGAACATGCTTTATGAGTTTATTCATATGACAGGGCTGCTACATAAATGAACATGCTTTATGAGTTTATTCATATGACAGGGCTGCTACATAAATGGACATGCTTTATAAGTTTATTCATATGACAGGGGTGCTACATAAATGAACATGCTTTATGAGTTTATTCATATGACAGGGCTGCTACATAAATGAACATGCTTTATGAATTTATTCATATGACAGGGCTGCTACATAAATGAACATGCTTTATGAGTTTATTCATATGACAGGGGTGTTACATAAATGAACATGCTTTATGAATTTATTCATATGACAGGGCTGCTACATAAATGAACATGCTTTATGAGTTTATTCATATGACAGGGGCACTACATAAATGGACATGCTTTATGAGTTTATTCATATGACAGGGGTGTTACATAAATGAACATGCTTTATGAGTTTATTCATATGACAGGGCTGCTACATAAATGAACATGCTTTATGAATTTATTCATATGACAGGGCTGCTACATAAATGGACATGCTTTATAAGTTTATTCATATGACAGGGGCTGCTACATAAATGAACATGCTTTATAAGTTTATTCATATGACAGGGGTGTTACATAAATGAACATGCTTTATGAGTTTATTCATATGACAGGGCTGCTACATAAATGAACATGCTTTATAAGTTTATTCATATGACAGGGGTGTTACATAAATGAACATGCTTTATGAATTTATTCATATGACAGGGCTGCTACATAAATGAACATGCTTTATGAGTTTATTCATATGACAGGGCTGCTACATAAATGGACATGCTTTATAAGTTTATTCATATGACAGGGCTGCTACATAAATGGACATGCTTTATAAGTTTATTCATATGACAGGGGTGCTACATAAATGGACATGCTTTATGAGTTTATTCATATGACAGGGGCACTACATAAATGAACATGCTTTATAAGTTTATTCATATGACAGGGGCTGCTACATAAATGAACATGCTTTATGAGTTTATTCATATGACAGGGCTGCTACATAAATGGACATGCTTTATAAGTTTATTCATATGACAGGGGCTGCTACATAAATGGACATGCTTTATAAGTTTATTCATATGACAGGGGTGCTACATAAATGGACATGCTTTATGAGTTTATTCATATGACAGGGGCACTACATAAATGAACATGCTTTATAAGTTTATTCATATGACAGGGGCTGCTACATAAATGAACATGCTTTATGAGTTTATTCATATGACAGGGCTGCTACATAAATGGACATGCTTTATAAGTTTATTCATATGACAGGGGCTGCTACATAAATGAACATGCTTTATGAATTTATTCATATGACAGGGCTGCTACATAAATGAACATGCTTTATGAGTTTATTCATATGACAGGGGTGTTACATAAATGAACATGCTTTATGAGTTTATTCATATGACAGGGCTGCTACATAAATGAACATGCTTTATGAGTTTATTCATATGACAGGGCTGCTACATAAATGGACATGCTTTATAAGTTTATTCATATGACAGGGGCTGCTACATAAATGAACATGCTTTATGAATTTATTCATATGACAGGGCTGCTACATAAATGAACATGCTTTATGAATTTATTCATATGACAGGGCTGCTACATAAATGAACATGCTTTATGAATTTATTCATATGACAGGGCTGCTACATAAATGAACATGCTTTATGAGTTTATTCATATGACAGGGGTGTTACATAAATGAACATGCTTTATGAGTTTATTCATATGACAGGGCTGCTACATAAATGAACATGCTTTATGAGTTTATTCATATGACAGGGGTGCTACATAAATGAACATGCTTTATGAGTTTATTCATATGACAGGGGTGCTACATAAATGAACATGCTTTATAAGTTTATTCATATGACAGGGGCTGCTACATAAATGAACATGCTTTATGAATTTATTCATATGACAGGGCTGCTACATAAATGAACATGCTTTATGAATTTATTCATATGACAGGGCTGCTACATAAATGAACATGCTTTATGAATTTATTCATATGACAGGGCTGCTACATAAATGAACATGCTTTATGAATTTATTCATATGACAGGGCTGCTACATAAATGGACATGCTTTATAAGTTTATTCATATGACAGGGGCTGCTACATAAATGAACATGCTTTATGAATTTATTCATATGACAGGGCTGCTACATAAATGAACATGCTTTATGAATTTATTCATATGACAGGGCTGCTACATAAATGAACATGCTTTATGAATTTATTCATATGACAGGGCTGCTACATAAATGAACATGCTTTATGAGTTTATTCATATGACAGGGGTGTTACATAAATGAACATGCTTTATGAGTTTATTCATATGACAGGGCTGCTACATAAATGAACATGCTTTATGAGTTTATTCATATGACAGGGGTGCTACATAAATGAACATGCTTTATGAGTTTATTCATATGACAGGGCTGCTACATAAATGAACATGCTTTATGAATTTATTCATATGACAGGGCTGCTACATAAATGAACATGCTTTATGAGTTTATTCATATGACAGGGCTGCTACATAAATGGACATGCTTTATAAGTTTATTCATATGACAGGGGCTGCTACATAAATGGACATGCTTTATAAGTTTATTCATATGACAGGGGTGCTACATAAATGAACATGCTTTATAAGTTTATTCATATGACAGGGGCGCTACATAAATGGACATGCTTTATAAGTTTATTCATATGACAGGGGCTGCTACATAAATGAACATGCTTTATAAGTTTATTCATATGACAGGGGTGTTACATAAATGAACATGCTTTATGAGTTTATTCATATGACAGGGCTGCTACATAAATGAACATGCTTTATGAGTTTATTCATATGACAGGGCTGCTACATAAATGGACATGCTTTATAAGTTTATTCATATGACAGGGGCTGCTACATAAATGAACATGCTTTATGAATTTATTCATATGACAGGGCTGCTACATAAATGAACATGCTTTATGAGTTTATTCATATGACAGGGGTGTTACATAAATGAACATGCTTTATGAGTTTATTCATATGACAGGGCTGCTACATAAATGAACATGCTTTATGAGTTTATTCATATGACAGGGCTGCTACATAAATGGACATGCTTTATAAGTTTATTCATATGACAGGGGCTGCTACATAAATGAACATGCTTTATGAATTTATTCATATGACAGGGCTGCTACATAAATGAACATGCTTTATGAATTTATTCATATGACAGGGCTGCTACATAAATGAACATGCTTTATGAATTTATTCATATGACAGGGCTGCTACATAAATGAACATGCTTTATGAGTTTATTCATATGACAGGGGTGTTACATAAATGAACATGCTTTATGAGTTTATTCATATGACAGGGCTGCTACATAAATGAACATGCTTTATGAGTTTATTCATATGACAGGGCTGCTACATAAATGAACATGCTTTATGAGTTTATTCATATGACAGGGCTGCTACATAAATGAACATGCTTTATGAATTTATTCATATGACAGGGCTGCTACATAAATGAACATGCTTTATGAGTTTATTCATATGACAGGGCTGCTACATAAATGGACATGCTTTATAAGTTTATTCATATGACAGGGGCTGCTACATAAATGGACATGCTTTATAAGTTTATTCATATGACAGGGGTGCTACATAAATGAACATGCTTTATAAGTTTATTCATATGACAGGGGCGCTACATAAATGGACATGCTTTATAAGTTTATTCATATGACAGGGGCTGCTACATAAATGAACATGCTTTATAAGTTTATTCATATGACAGGGGTGTTACATAAATGAACATGCTTTATGAGTTTATTCATATGACAGGGCTGCTACATAAATGAACATGCTTTATGAGTTTATTCATATGACAGGGCTGCTACATAAATGGACATGCTTTATAAGTTTATTCATATGACAGGGGCTGCTACATAAATGAACATGCTTTATGAATTTATTCATATGACAGGGGCTGCTACATAAATGAACATGCTTTATAAGTTTATTCATATGACAGGGGCGCTACATAAATGGACATGCTTTATGAATTTATTCATATGACAGGGGCTGCTACATAAATGAACATGCTTTATAAGTTTATTCATATGACAGGGGCGCTACATAAATGGACATGCTTTATAAGTTTATTCATATGACAGGGGCTGCTACATAAATGAACATGCTTTATAAGTTTATTCATATGACAGGGGTGTTACATAAATGAACATGCTTTATGAGTTTATTCATATGACAGGGCTGCTACATAAATGAACATGCTTTATGAGTTTATTCATATGACAGGGCTGCTACATAAATGGACATGCTTTATAAGTTTATTCATATGACAGGGGCTGCTACATAAATGAACATGCTTTATGAATTTATTCATATGACAGGGGCTGCTACATAAATGAACATGCTTTATGAATTTATTCATATGACAGGGCTGCTACATAAATGAACATGCTTTATGAATTTATTCATATGACAGGGGCTGCTACATAAATGAACATGCTTTATGAATTTATTCATATGACAGGGCTGCTACATAAATGAACATGCTTTATGAGTTTATTCATATGACAGGGGTGTTACATAAATGAACATGCTTTATGAATTTATTCATATGACAGGGCTGCTACATAAATGAACATGCTTTATGAGTTTATTCATATGACAGGGCTGCTACATAAATGGACATGCTTTATAAGTTTATTCATATGACAGGGGCTGCTACATAAATGAACATGCTTTATAAGTTTATTCATATGACAGGGGTGCTACATAAATGAACATGCTTTATAAGTTTATTCATATGACAGGGGCGCTACATAAATGGACATGCTTTATAAGTTTATTCATATGACAGGGGCTGCTACATAAATGAACATGCTTTATAAGTTTATTCATATGACAGGGGCTGCTACATAAATGAACATGCTTTATGAGTTTATTCATATGACAGGGGTGTTACATAAATGAACATGCTTTATAAGTTTATTCATATGACAGGGGTGCTACATAAATGAACATGCTTTATGAGTTTATTCATATGACAGGGGTGCTACATAAATGAACATGCTTTATAAGTTTATTCATATGACAGGGGCTGCTACATAAATGAACATGCTTTATAAGTTTATTCATATGACAGGGGTGTTACATAAATGAACATGCTTTATGAGTTTATTCATATGACAGGGCTGCTACATAAATGAACATGCTTTATAAGTTTATTCATATGACAGGGCTGCTACATAAATGAACATGCTTTATGAGTTTATTCATATGACAGGGGTGTTACATAAATGAACATGCTTTATGAGTTTATTCATATGACAGGGCTGCTACATAAATGAACATGCTTTATAAGTTTATTCATATGACAGGGCTGCTACATAAATGAACATGCTTTATGAGTTTATTCATATGACAGGGCTGCTACATAAATGAACATGCTTTATGAATTTATTCATATGACAGGGCTGCTACATAAATGAACATGCTTTATAAGTTTATTCATATGACAGGGGCTGCTACATAAATGAACATGCTTTATAAGTTTATTCATATGACAGGGGTGCTACATAAATGAACATGCTTTATAAGTTTATTCATATGACAGGGGCGCTACATAAATGAACATGCTTTATAAGTTTATTCATATGACAGGGGCGCTACATAAATGGACATGCTTTATAAGTTTATTCATATGACAGGGGTGTTACATAAATGAACATGCTTTATGAGTTTATTCATATGACAGGGGTGCTACATAAATGAACATGCTTTATAAGTTTATTCATATGACAGGGGCTGCTACATAAATGAACATGCTTTATAAGTTTATTCATATGACAGGGGCGCTACATAAATGGACATGCTTTATAAGTTTATTCATATGACAGGGGCTGCTACATAAATGAACATGCTTTATAAGTTTATTCATATGACAGGGGCTGCTACATAAATGAACATGCTTTATAAGTTTATTCATATGACAGGGGCGCTACATAAATGAACATGCTTTATAAGTTTATTCATATGACAGGGGTGTTACATAAATGAACATGCTTTATGAGTTTATTCATATGACAGGGGTGTTACATAAATGAACATGCTTTATGAGTTTATTCATATGACAGGGCTGCTACATAAATGGACATGCTTTATAAGTTTATTCATATGACAGGGGCTGCTACATAAATGAACATGCTTTATAAGTTTATTCATATGACAGGGCTGCTACATAAATGGACATGCTTTATAAGTTTATTCATATGACAGGGGCTGCTACATAAATGAACATGCTTTATAAGTTTATTCATATGACAGGGGTGCTACATAAATGAACATGCTTTATGAGTTTATTCATATGACAGGGCTGCTACATAAATGAACATGCTTTATAAGTTTATTCATATGACAGGGGCTGCTACATAAATGAACATGCTTTATAAGTTTATTCATATGACAGGGGTGCTACATAAATGAACATGCTTTATGAGTTTATTCATATGACAGGGGTGTTACATAAATGAACATGCTTTATGAGTTTATTCATATGACAGGGCTGCTACATAAATGAACATGCTTTATAAGTTTATTCATATGACAGGGGCGCTACATAAATGGACATGCTTTATGAATTTATTCATATGACAGGGGCTGCTACATAAATGAACATGCTTTATAAGTTTATTCATATGACAGGGGCGCTACATAAATGAACATGCTTTATAAGTTTATTCATATGACAGGGGTGTTACATAAATGAACATGCTTTATGAGTTTATTCATATGACAGGGGTGTTACATAAATGAACATGCTTTATGAGTTTATTCATATGACAGGGCTGCTACATAAATGGACATGCTTTATAAGTTTATTCATATGACAGGGGCTGCTACATAAATGAACATGCTTTATAAGTTTATTCATATGACAGGGCTGCTACATAAATGGACATGCTTTATAAGTTTATTCATATGACAGGGGCTGCTACATAAATGAACATGCTTTATAAGTTTATTCATATGACAGGGGTGCTACATAAATGAACATGCTTTATGAGTTTATTCATATGACAGGGCTGCTACATAAATGAACATGCTTTATAAGTTTATTCATATGACAGGGGCTGCTACATAAATGAACATGCTTTATAAGTTTATTCATATGACAGGGGTGCTACATAAATGAACATGCTTTATGAGTTTATTCATATGACAGGGGTGTTACATAAATGAACATGCTTTATGAGTTTATTCATATGACAGGGCTGCTACATAAATGAACATGCTTTATAAGTTTATTCATATGACAGGGGCTGCTACATAAATGAACATGCTTTATAAGTTTATTCATATGACAGGGGCTGCTACATAAATGAACATGCTTTATAAGTTTATTCATATGACAGGGGTGCTACATAAATGAACATGCTTTATGAGTTTATTCATATGACAGGGGTGCTACATAAATGAACATGCTTTATAAGTTTATTCATATGACAGGGGCTGCTACATAAATGAACATGCTTTATAAGTTTATTCATATGACAGGGGTGCTACATAAATGAACATGCTTTATGAGTTTATTCATATGACAGGGGCACTACATAAATGAACATACTTTTGGTTCATGTGCACAAATGAACCATATGGGTTCTTTGATACGACAGTGCGCATTAGTGAATGTTTTTGTTTTAGGAGCACGAACTAAGCATAATATGAGTTCTTTTATATGACAGGGACGCTACATAAATGGACACATTACTAGACCGGAAATGAGTCTGCATTTTTATTTCCTTCAGTCCAAAAACAATATACGTGATACGTGTACGCTATTTGAGGACATATTTTACATTTGTCTAATGGTAAAATAAAAGATACACACTTGGTCATGGCCGCCCTATCTGACATCAAAAATTGCAAACTGGTGTTTATCAAAAAAAAAAATTTACATTATATTTTAGGCCGGATGTTTTTTTAAAATTAATTTTCATTTACTTTTTTCATTCATTTTGCATTCATCTTTTAATTCTTTTTTTTATTATTCATATTTCATTCATTTTTTCTCATTAAATTTTTTTATTTATTTTATTTTTTCATTCATATGAATATCTTAGAGAGAGCAGGTAGTAACCTAAAAGTGCTCATAACAGTGCTCAATATCCTAGATAAAGCAGGTGTGTTTAAACGCAGTGTTGTCCGGGACAAAGAACTTCTCTGTCTATTTTAGAATGTTGTATACACCCGGGAGTCATAATCCAAAGTGCTTAACATCCTTTATCTTCATATTATTGTTAAATGGGGTTGGAACAAGAAATTAGTAATTTACCGGGACCATTTGTTCTATTGGTATTGTCCGGGATCCAAAATTGTAAGATTGCAGCATAACTTTTAGTAAGTGATATATAGTAAATCTATTCGGACTATTGAATTAATCAACATCATGTATCAAATGGAGGGGGGAGAAGAAATTAAGAATTGACCATGACCATTTGTGCTTCTCGACGTTGTTCAGGATCAATAATTGTACAATTTCTAGTATTAATTTTGTTAACTGGGATATATTAACTCTCTTCTTTGACTTCATCAACATAACATATCTTCTTAATATGTTAAAATGGAGAGGGAGGCCAGAAATTAGGAATTGACCTAGACTATTTCTTTTACTCAGTGTTGTCCGATATCAAAAATTGTAAGATTACAGTATAACTTTTGGTAATTGTTATATATTAAATCTCTTCAGATTATTGTCTTTTTCAACATCATTTATCTTCATATTATTTTTAAATGTGGGGAGACAAGAAATTAGGACTTGCCCGGGTCTACTCGGCGTTGTCCAGGATGAATAATCATTATCACCATCATTTCTCTTCATATTTTGATTTTAACGGTACTTTTGTCAGTTCTGTGAAAGCCTCCTTACTAACATTACAGTATTAAAACAGAAAGTGAGAAAGATAAAAAGACGACTAGAGAGAGAGAGGGGGAGAGATAGAAGTTTTAATATAAAGATGTTACACATGTTATTTAACTTCTTTCATTTTTTTTTTTATGGCCCTGGGCATGCTAGTATTAAGATTAATGAAAATTTTTACGGTTTATTTTTTTTCTTTATCAGAATTTGATTTAAAATATAGATATTTTTTAAGGTTTCAGCCAAAAAGCTTTTTCTGTTTGAGATGAGGAAAATTAATTTAAAAATTAGAAAATCCGAAAATTTAATCTCAATTAATAAATGGGCTTATTTCTCGCAGGAATGGCGATGTCAAGACACCTGATTTCAAGTTAATTAATTCATGTTTATACAATAGAAGCACCCTATTTCTGTTATATACTGTTTATGTTTATATGATCTCTGTAGTAAAGTTAACTAATTTGCATATTGCTGTGCAAAAATATACTTTATTAATTAACAATACTTCATTATTGTTTTGTTTTTAATATAACAAATAGTTCTGTTTAGGAATATTGTTTTATTTCGTGGACAAATAAATCAATAGAATTCCGAAATGCCAATAATGGTGAGTTCTCCTTCTTGGTTATGATGGCAAGACAGTTGTTTATGCATCACTATTGTGTACGTTTCCAGCCTATTCTGTGGAGGAACTGACTTGATTTTTAACAATACAGAAACTAGACAAAACACACCCACAAAGCTGATATATTCTTTTTCCGCATTGCCTCGGACAGAATATTTCATCTAAGAATGACTTCCTGTCTCCTTTCCCCCTCCCCCATACACACTCAGTGTTTTTCTCTTAATTTTGACTTTCTTAGTTGAAACTGATTGGAGTTGTTTTGGAAAATGCTTAAGATAATTGATTTGACTAGAAATTATTTTAAATGTATTTTTACTACTTTCACTAATGTGAGCTATATTTAGTGTTATGCAAAGGGGGTAAAAAGGGGGAGGAAACCCTTCATGGAATTTCGGATATTTCCTAAAACTAAAACCAGTAACATGATTTAAACGGTAAAAAAAAACATTTTATTACAAATAATTTAAATCCCTAAATGAACCTGGGATGTTTTTATTACAAAAGAATTCCACAATTGTGTATTACTTCATCTCTTCTGTGTTTTAGCTGAGACAAATTGCGAATATTGACTAAATAATAAGTTTATATGTTTGTTGTTTGTTAAATTTTGAAACTTAATAGATTGAAGCTACTGAAGATGGGAAATCACCATTTGAGCTGTAATTTGAAACCCGAATAAAACATTTTCAGATTTTTGTTCAAATCGCTAGAGTCTCCCATGGATGTGATTTCTCTGCTTTTTTTTTTTTTTAAATATAAGAAAAGTCTGATTTCTGTGAAATCGCTAGAGCCTTACCTCCTTATTTTTGTGTTGCTATATTGCTGGATTTTAATTCTTTCTTCCTTTTTCTCGCTTTCTCTTTCTTTCTTTTTTCCTGTTTTTTTCTCTCTCCGTTTTGTCTTGTCTTTCCTTCTTTTTTCTCTGACAGTTCTCTCTTAAAACGGAAAATGTTTATTTTGCTATAAATATTTTATCAGAGAATGACTTCCCCCCCCCCTCCCCACACACACACATGCACACTTAGTGTTTTTCTTTTCATCTTGACTTTCTTAGTTGAAACTGATTAGGAAAAAAGTTGTTGTTAATAGTGCTGTCCTCTTCACACCCATGACGTCACTCCCAGGTTGGGAAATTCATCTCAATTTCATTTTGTTTACATTGGCTACTCACATTCATGATATATGGAAAAAACTTCTTTTTTTTTCTTTTGTTTAAAATTTTATTTTTATTGAAGCAATTTTCTCAAACTGCGTTTGTTGATTTTCAAAACTAATCCGTCCGTTTCATTTTCTTACAGTTATGTTGTTTGCTGAACAGAGTAAAACTCCTGAGGACGTAGTAGGCAGTGGTGTTTCTGTTCTGCAACACCACCAGGTTACGGGGTCATCAAGTGTTGACTCTGACATCACTCTCTCAGTGATGTCCGACCCAGACAAACTCTACCGTAAACGTATCTTTTCGCTTATCCAAGGAGAGGAAATAAAAGAATACAAATGTAGTCGATGTGACGAAATCTTTAATAACCAGGTCAATCTTGCCAAACATTTACGGGCTCACCTGGTGCCAAGCTGTGCTTCACGCGTGAATAAAACACGTCTGCGCAAATCTCGTTTCCAATGTTCTGTGTGCAATATTGGGTTTGTGAACAAAAGCAACTACCAGCGGCACACGCAGCGTCACAAGGGTCAAGTGCTGCGCTGTCTTGAATGTGGCTATCGTAGTTATCGTTTGGACGTTATGGGGAATCATTTACTTTCGAAACACAGCAAACTGAAAGCGCAAGCAGTTGACCAAAAGACTCAGTTGTTTGAGTACGAGGACCACATTCCAGAGGAAAGTGGTTGTCACTCCCTTAATTCAGGCGTGGTCGGTGCAGATGGTGGTGACGATGAGGAAGAAGAGGGAGAAGATGCGTTGGAGGAGGAAGAAGAAGATAAGGGAGGGGAAAGTGGGGATCATTTAGCTAACTATTCTGAGGGGCTTCCGCAAGACCATGAACAGGCGAATACTCTTGTTGCCGACGTCTCCTGTGATAAAACTGTCTTAGAAGATGGTTCAACAAAAGAGAACGTTGATAATGACAATATGTGCCACCTGGAGGCGCTGGTTGATAACAACCAGGTGCTTGTCGAAGAAGATAAAACCGTTGCTCAAGTCCAAAATGCTTTTCACGGGTTGCATGAAAAAGCAGACATTACGAAGATTGCCTTAATGGAAGCAAAAATTAACTTAGAAGATGGAGAACTTGATTTTAAGGAGAACGTGACGACTGTTTCTGAGAGCTTTGAAGGATTTCATTACATAAAAGAAAGTGGAATTGGTGAATACATTCACAGCGGAAATGGTGCCAGCCTCGGTCCAAATATCCAAGATGGCACCACAACAGTGCGGATTGTTGAAGTGTCCGATGTTCAAACTCATGAGAGTATTTCTGAAATATATAACACCATGATAAAATCCCCTCAGGGGGAAGGAGATGAAATCCCCGAAGATATGGGAAAGTGCAACAAGTATTATGTGAGAGCTGTCGAGAGCATTGAAATGTCTGATACATTGCAAGCAGGTGATTGCGTGTGCCAGGCGGTCGGTGATGGCTCTGTGTTGAATCAATCTCCCGACTCTTTTGAGAAATCGTCTGTCGGTGAAGAGACGATCATTACTGGAACAGTTATCGAAAGTGCGGCACAGAGTCAGGTTGCAAGTGGTTACATAGTTGAGGAGTCTGTTGTTACAGGAGAGGTACTCGGTCAACAAGGCTTAGTGGTTAGCGAAAGTGTTGTAACTAGTGAACCGATTAGTCCAACAATCGTCAGCCAGGCTATGCTGAGAGAAAATATGATGTGCGAATCATCTACGGTTGACAAAGTTCCTTCTACACAGACTGTTTCTTACCATATGGCGACCTTGAACGAGTGTTCAGTCATTGCGGCACACGGCAAGTGTCTTGTTGAAGGCTTTGGAGATGCGGCTAATTTGATGTCTATTGAAGAAAGCAAAGTTAAAGACGTTTCCACCTCGACCGACATGCCACCAACGGTTGAAAATGTGGTTTATGTGGAAAACGCCGTTGCTGGCTGTGGACAAGAAAATATTGCGAATAATGAATTGGTTGAAGTTGCTCCAGTAGATCAGGATCAACCGAACAAACTGATTGAATTTGTGGATTATGTAGCTGATGTCATCAGGCAGAACGAAGAAACGGAGGCTCAAAATCAGACCGAAGAAACGGAGGCTCAAAATCAGACCGAAGAATCGTCAGAGATAAAACCAGATGACAACAAAGACGAATCGGACGGTGCATCCAACGCTGATGTTGTCTCTTTGGAAAAGAGTAAAATACCAATTGCTGAAAATGAAGAAGATGAAGAAGAAGAAGAAGAAGAATTACTGAGTGCACACGAGAATGAGACTGCTAAGACTGACAAAGAACCTAAAAAACGCAGGCCTGGCCGACCAAGGAAAAGAACACGTCAAGGTTTTCCTGCCAGCAAGAAAAGGGTCTTGAATGCCGTTGAATCAGAGAAAATCTGTGAACCAGAAAAGAAAAAACGTAAAATATCTCCTGCCCGTCCTGCTGCAGCCTCGGTTTCATCATCAGTCTTAAGTCCCGCCCGAGTGCTACCCGGTCGTCGACTGAAGGGAATTCGAACAACTGGAAACAAAGCTGTGGAATCTGATGAAGAAAAGACAAAGACGCCACCGAAAACTGAAGGTTTAAAACCAAAGAAACTTTTTTCTGACTCTTTAAAGCAAGGTTTGTCCCGACGTCGAGGGAGACCACCCAAGATTGTTAAAATTCACCCGGCACCTTTGACAGCTAGTGTCTGCAATACAGGTGACAATTCTTCAGTGCCGACTGTGACCAGAACTGTTTCTTTGTCTCCGGGGATGAAGACTAAATCTACTGCAACTACTATTTCCCTGGTTGGCGGCCAATTAAAAAAGCGGCAGGAATTGAATGTGTCAACCCTAAAGACTTACAAGAAATCTGAAGGGGAGAAATTGTCAAAGAGTCTAGAGACCAGTAAAATGGACGAAACATGTGAAATGAAAGAGAAGGGAGAAGTTGAAGATGAGGAGAAAAATTTTGACGATAGTGAAGAATTGGTTAATAATCACAATAACAGTGTCGGTGATGAAGAAGAAGAAGAAGAAGAAGAAGGCGAAATTGATGAGAATAATTTGGATGATAAGGACGAAGATGACTTAAACCAAGGAATCAATATGCTGATCGATAAGACAGAGGACGGAATTTTGTATGCATGCTGCGTTTGTGGGAAACGGTTCACTAATATCAAATACCTAAAACTACACGCACCTGCCCACACGGACAGGTTTCGGTGCGAACTGTGCGACAAACGGTTTACACGGAAAGAATCTCTAATGAAACACCGTTGTGATAGTGGACTCCGTTCAGCCATTTTGCAAACGGTCAATGACGATAAGCCAAACTATACGTGCGCAGAGTGTGGGAAGACGTTCACACGTCCGGAATATGCTAAGCGCCATTTTGCTATGCATACAGACATTTGGAAATGTGAAAAATGTGGCCGTCAGTTCTCGCGGCGCCACCTGCTGTCCAGTCACGTTTGTAACAATATAGAAGATGAAGAAACTAAAAACTCGCTGCACCAGTGCGACATATGCGAACAGAGTTTCCGTACTGTCAAATACCTTTACCGACATCTGGCAATGCACACAGACATCTTTAAGTGTGATCAGTGTGGCCGTTGCTTCTCTAGGAAGGACTCGATGCAGAAGCATATTTTACGTTGCGATCCGAAAAGAGCAGAGGCTGAAAATATTCATTCGTGCCATAATTGCGGACGAACATTCTCCACGAAGTTGGGTCTGGAAAATCACCTCCTCCACTGCTTCACACTCCAGTGCCATAAATGTCAACGGTCTTTCACTTCAAAGCAGGATGTGAAAGATCACGAATGCCAGCCTTTATCATCCGACGAGGTGGCCAAGGAAGGGGAGGACCGTCTCACCTGTCAAGTGTGCAACAAGAGTTTTGCTAACCTGCAATGTCTGAATCAGCACGAGGCGACGCACAAGGGTGTATTTCAATGTGAAATTTGTATGAAGGGCTTCAGTCGAAACGAAGAACTCAGCTGGCACAATCGGTTGTGCATGGGGGAGGCCTTAATTAACAGAGATGGGTTTGTAAACTGTGAAAAATGTGGCAATAAGTTCCAAGATGCAAAGGACTACCGTGAACACTACCAGCAGCACACGCACCCATTTGACTGCGAGCGTTGCGGGAAACGTTTTGTCAAGCGGGGCACTCTTCAGACACATTCCTGTCACCGGTTGCTCGAAGGCAACGAAGCTCGTTGCAAAATCTGTTATAAGACGTTCCGCTCTGAAAAATATCTGAGTCGTCATCAAATCATTCACAGAGAGCCTCAATTTCAGTGCGAAGTGTGCCACAAGAAGTTCTACCGGAAAGACTATCTAAACGACCATAGTTGTCGCTTACCTGACGGCACGCTGGTGAGGGTCGTCAGGCGTCAGAATCATGTATTTATCCGTGACAATCTGATCTGTCACTTGTGTGGCAAATCATTTGTCAGTGTGAGCAATTTGAACAAACATCTCAAGTGCCATGGTGAGAAGACGTGCGAATGTAACATTTGTGGCAAACGATTCCACTATATCACCTACCTGAAGGAGCATAAGGCCGCCGTGCACGAGAACAAATACCAACACCAATGTGCTGAATGCGGTACAATCGTCAAGACGAAAACCAGTTTGGTTTCTCATATGAAGCAGTTTCATTCAGATGCACCACCCAAATATACGTGCAAGACTTGCGGCAAAGTTTTCCGTCAGAAGGGCAACATGAAGACTCACATGTTTTCTCATTCACAAGAGAAGCTATTCCACTGCACATTTTGCGGCAAGAAGTTCAAGTATCCAGACCAGTTGAACAGACATAATCTAGAACACACTATGACCATAAAATTACAGTGTGAACACTGCGGTAAAGAATTTGTCAAGGATTACGAGTTGCGTAAACACATTCAGATTTTCCACAGTGGTTTGGTGTACCTCTGCAATCTATGTAACGCTAAGTGTGGTCACCGTCACACTCTAATCCGACACTATAAGAATAAACATCCACACAAATTGTACTTATTGAGGGATCCAAATTTTCTGAGTAATCTTCTGAAGCACATCGATCCTTCACCAAAAGAGGTTATCAAAGCAGAACCCATTCACACCAACAAGAATGAGGAGACAATCATCACACTTAATGCCGATACAAGCATCTCTGTCGCCACAGCAGAGACCTTGCTCCCGCAAGTGGCAGCCGAAGCTCTTCATAGCCTTTCCAGTAAGATGTTTACAACGCAGGGAGACAATATACAAGTGCCTGAAATTCATCAGGGCATAGTTGATGAAGACGGATCACACACAGTTGTCATTTTACAATTTGTGAACCAAAGTGAGGACGGCAGTGAAGAAACGGTGATATGTCGGCAAGAAGTCACCCCTCAACAGGTGACAGAGACAGAAGAACTTTAAAAAAGATTGTTGCATTTCAGCATTGGAATATTTTCATGATTTTAATTCATTCTTTAAAAAAAATAAAAAATTATTTCTATTTTCTGAATATTGTATTTGTTTTGTTTTGTTTTTTCATTGTATGGGGGCTGGAGGCAATTTCAGAGGATGGAGATCTAGTCTTCAGATTCCACAACCATGATGTTCATGTGGAATCTGAATCCAAGTCAATGCATTGCTCTAGGAATCTAACCTTTTAAAATTGCAGGTGCCTGTACATATCTTTTAAAAGATTTAAGAGATTTTTTTTTCTTCTTTTAAATCTTTTTTTTTTTAAGATGAATTCTTCAGATTTAAAAAAAATAAAATGTTGAATTCAAAGTTTTTAAACCTGTTTTGCATGGAGACAGGATATACTTTTGACTATACATTTTGAAAGCTTAAATGCAGTGAAGTGCCATTTGCATTCCTGGCTGCTTACAACATTAGAGTAAAACCACACTGCAAACAGATTGAATAAATTGAAAATAATTACCCAGCAGTACAAGGAGCAAGTAATTTTAAGAAATCAATATGCTAATATTTTTATGTAATGTAATTGGTTATCTGATAGCGAAAATAGATTCGAAAATGGTGAAATGTTTTGTTTTTATTAATGACGTAAGTTGATTTTTTTTTTCTTCTTCTTTCTTTTTATGTGTTTATTTAGAAATGTGCTGATAAATTGTTTTAAAACCCCAAAAGGGCAAGTGAAGCGCTTTTTAGCCTTGGTGTGCAATCACCTAGAGGTGGTATCTAGATAAAAACACTAGTCCCTATTACCACACTGGGTTCGTGTTAAGAAAGGTGGCCAGCCTATAAAAATGATGCCTCAATTATGGAAATGTCTTCCAAAGAAAATTGGTCAAACTTCAAGCCATTCAGTTTGAATATTGGAAGCTTGTGTGGAAGGTCTGGTGAGATTGTTGAGTTTCTTGAGAGGAGATTGACTTTGTTGGTATGGTCACATTAAAAGAATGGATGAAAGTTCTTGGGGTAGAAGATTTAGAACATCTGAGATAGCAGGGGAAGACTAAGGAAAGCATGGGACGAAGCGATAAGGCCAATCTTAAAAATCGCGCTCAACTTTAAAATAAAAATGCTGGATATAGTATCTAGTACTAGTATATACCCTCTGTCGAAAATGACAAAAAAATGGTCCGTCAGTGTTTGCACTAATAATAATAATAATAATAATAATAATATTCATATAAAATGACATCAGTAATTTAATTTTACATTTATTATCATTTCTGATGGCCTACCATTGACTTTTTGATCCATTTCAAACAGCGGGTGTTGTCTGACTTGCTATTTACTTTCCTGCTTCCCATGCATATACATATATATTATATAATTTTTTTTTTTTTTAATTTATTATATAAATTTCTTTTTTTTTAAATTTATATAATTTTTTGTTTGTTAAAAATTTATTATATAATTTTTTGTTTTTTAAAAATTTATATAATTTTATAATAAATTTTGAAAATAAGTCATCTGGTTTACAATTGTTTCTAAAACAAAAATTCCGGTAGTTTTCCATCAATAAAAATTATTTTCTTCCGACCTCTATTCCCTGGCAACATGCAAACATAAAATCGCCTAACGTAGGGTGGTAGCGCTTGATATATCCAAAGCCTTACATGAAGGTCTTCTAATAAAAATTAATTCATTTGGTATTACAGTCTCTTCCCCTTAAACAAGGTTCCAAAACAGAGTCGCTAAACTAATAGGTCCCTCACTATCCACCAAGCTCTAGCCCCTGTCCCATCGCCGCAATGTTCTATCCTTGTGCTTGTTTTACAAGTACTTCAATGGATTGTGCTCTGATGAACTTGCTGCTCTGGTGCCCCCTCGACGTAAATACATTCGACAAACCCGACATTCAGCTAAATTCCATCCATTCACTGTGGAGGTCCCCAAATGCTAGAGAGCCTTCTACTCCAATAGCTTCTTTCATTGAGCTGTCCGCCTTTGGAACTCCCTCCCTGCTCCCCTGACTTGCAGAAATTTAAAACTAATGTGAACAAGCATCTTGCTGCACAGCTCCCAATTTAGGATTACCTCCTAAACGTTCACCCTAATCCTCACTAGACCCTTACGTCTACAGTGGCAACTTGCCTTGTTTGGGGTGAACTAAGTTTTTAAATTTTTTTTAAATAGTTGTAATTCATAACCTTTCATTTATCAGTAATAATATTTCCCAAGCAATTCTTGTTGAATATTGATCAATCTCTTCTATTGTTTTTAGTGTTTATAACTGATGGTAACTATTTGTTGTTTTATTGATTTCACTCACATTATTATTAATGAATATAAGTTTTCCAGTTTTAAGTATAGTACTGAAGATTCTTAATTGCGAAACCACTTCTATAATTTTATTTGCTGAGAAAGTTTTCAGTCATGTTGTTGACTTATTTTATTGAATCACACAGTTAAGGAGATTTTGATTACATTTGTAACTCCCTACAAAGGTTTTCTTTAATTGTTAAGCATAGGGTCTAAAGGAGAAAATCTTTGAAAACTATTAAAAAAAAATCAGCAATTTAGGCCTAGCCCCATCCTGTTCAGTCTCTCATTAACTTTGGTTGATTGAGGACTTCAGGATAGAGGTAATACCAGTCGAGGATTCGTTCTCGACAATCAGTCCGTCAGGAACTGGACCATTTTGGTGGCCTTTTATCTTTTGTGCTGGCTTGACTCTTCCCCCACTTTCCGACCTTGTGTCACATATTCCTGCGGTGGGAGGGAATTAAATACCCTAGGCCTAGCCCCAAGACTTCTAAAATTGGCTAAGATCCTCCTAAGAAGGTCATGCATCCTTAAATTAAGTATCTTTTATCATGAAATTATATTACAGTTAACTTTTTCTCTTTATATTTTTGACCTTAACTAACCTAATGCCCCTCTTTTCACCAATTGGTGATCTGGGCCCACTGTGTACTGTTCTCATCTTGGACGTTATTCTCACGTTTCGAACCTTCGACCTTCTCTAGGTGCATGTTGTCAAACTCAGGAATATGTACGAAATTTTGAACGTAACGCTTTATTTTATCCACAAGTGGTACTTGCTCTCGTTCCGTCATCCATGACTGGGTAGAAGTCTTAAGTAATTCGTAATTGCATTCTTAGTATCGCCCGCACTGAGGATTAAACTTCGACCTCAAGAAATCTGTCAGTTAGAACTGATTATTACTTAGTACTTATATCCTCTATTGTATTAAATTCCATACTAGGTCTACCTAAAGTCATTGTCACCCAATGCATGTGCTGCTTCTTTGAGTTGTTCTTTTGTCTATAATTTTTACTTTCTCCCATAAGGGTAGATGGTTTTCCTTTTTTCCCTCCATTTTCAATATCTTCACATGTCTGAGATGGGTATATTTGCTGATGACACCACGCTTTACTCTCGTCATGTGGGCAAAACGGACACACACATTCACATATCCGAGGCAATTGCTGAATCCTTAGAAAGTGACATCCAGTCTAGTTAAATGGGGCCATAAATGGATAACATTTAATGCTACTTTCTAGTGTTCTTCTAACCTTACTTTTAGTTGGCGACATGTCTCATCTTTGTATATTTTTCCACATTTACATGGAATTGTATACACACAGTTCTTAGTCATGACTTTTTCTCTAGGAGGCTTGACTCGCACAAGATGTTTTCAGAGAGGTGAGTCACTCCTGAATACCATCCTGAGGTCATATGAATTTACATATTCGTTGAAATTTTTCAGATATGGTAGACAAACTGTGGTGAGTCTTCCATATCATGCCTGCAAGTTGAGCTGACTTCCGAAAAGGCCTGTAACGACTAATAATGAAGGCAAAACGTATTCCACAAAAACAAATATAACTGGTCAAATCAAAATTTATAACAATTTATGGCAACTTTTCTATTTGTTGTTGTGGAATAACATTATGCATGAAAGGGTTCAAATTTGGCCATTGGAAACAGATTAGTTCAAATAGGACGCCAACAAAGTAAATGTTTACATTAACTTTTTAACGTGCATAAAATTGAACTTTTAGATTTAAATCTAATAATTTAACATTTAACAAAATATGGTGATGTATTTATTGAATAAATATTTTTGAAGATTTTCTCCTGGTTCACAATCAACAAATTGTTAAATTTCCGAATAGACAATTGAATCTACTTAGAAATGTTACGATGGCGATCTCATATATATATGCGAAAATATATATATATAATGTGTACGCGCGCACTGATTTGGCATTTATAGATTTAAATCCCTCCTAATTATCATCTGGATTCTTGCCAGCCGAGGGGAAAGATACCCGACTGCAGATCAGTGGCGATTTGTAAAAACCAGGTTCAAGCCCTACGACTGACGTGAATTAACATCCCTACATTGAAGATTGCGTAAGCATGAAACATCGATGTCTGTAGGTAAAAATAATTAATATTTACTTTAAAAATACATTATATATATATATATATAAAATGAAGTATAACACAAAATTACATAATGATCGATGCAATAATTTATTTCAACCTTGTGGTTTTTTCAAGCATTTATTTCAATATTCAATATATATATATATATATATATATACTAGATACACCACTGCCCTGTTGGGTTTCAACCACTACCACGATAAAATAGGGACATTTTAACTCTATTCTACTTTTCATTCACAAATCAATATATTCTGTCCTATATATCCTAAGACATGTTTCCTGCATATCTAAAACAATAAGGCTCTTTACTTCTATATTTCTTCTTCTTATTATATAGAACTAAAGAGACTTATCGTTTTTAGCACCCAATTTATATACATGTTTGTGGTGTGTACAGATTTAAATTTCTGCATGTTGGTACAGTCGGAAACGGAGCAGGGAGGGAATTCCAAAAGCAAGCGGTTCAAGGAAAGAAGCTATTAGAGTAGAAAGACTTCTGTCATCTGGGGACTTCTACAGTGAAAGGATGTGAGTTTGCTTCTTGTCTAGGGTATTTATGTTATTTTCAGTCTGACAGACCTTGGTGAAAAAGACAATGTTCAAATTATCATTCAATGAACATCTTTCTTTTAGCTTAAATAAAAGAAAGATGTTCTCTGAATGATAATTTGAACAAAGATGTTTTTGTTTTTTTTTGCCTTTGACAAACAACAAAATGTTGAAAGGAATAGGAGACAACAAGGAGAGTTTACTCAGCAGGCAGGATTAGGCTTAAAGGCAGAATGTTGAGTTCTGGAGGTCCATCTCGTCTGGCCGTTTTCTGACAAAGAATGAGAACATTCTTAGTGTTTTATTTTCACAACATCTCGCTCAGGAACTGAAATTGCGCGCCCAAACTCAGGTTGGGCGCAATGGAAATCAAGAAAAAGCATGCATGCGCAGAAGTGTTCCAAAACGCCTACATCGTTAGCAAAGTCTGAGCGTAACAATGCATGCGTGAGAGATTACATGTAAAATATAACAATTGATATTATTCATGTAACTGCTACAAACTAACTTTAAATTTATTAGGAATGATACCAGAATGTTCTAAAAGGGGGATTTTTTTTTTAACCCCATCCCTTTCACTTTTTTTTAAAACTAACTATTCAAAACAAGGAAGGTTTTTAAAATATTTTATTAAGTGAATTTGAGAATTTTTTTTATAAAATTATCAATATTTTGTAAGTTATATGCGTTTGAAATTTATCCTATTATCCAGGTATAGGCATCACAATCACACACACACGTCTCGTCTACAGAATTGAAAGAAAAGAAAGATCTAAATTTATTTGTAATTATACCAAAATTATGGACCCCGCCGTAGCTTGCGATTCACACATACGAAAAAGATTTGTACTTTTGCCAAAAACATTTCTTAAGCATTAATTTTTTAAAGTTAAATTTTACTTTTAAATGAAATCATTTGCATACATAACATTCTCAGTATCCGTTTCAATTTAGAATTCTGAACACAATACAGAAATAACTAGTGGAATTGTATTCTTTTATAGTTTGAAAATAGTAACTAAAACAGCACAACTGCTAAAAAAATGCTTTTTTAATTAGCGACTTATATAATAATAAACATAAAAAAAAACAGAACAAGAGTTTTCAGGCTGTACAAAGAACTAAAAGTATGAGAGACTAATTGGAAACTGGAAAGTATTGGCAAACAAGAGTCTCGTCTAGTAAATTACTTGGGATTGTAATGTTTAGAATGCCTATCCCATGAATACTTGGGATAATCAGAGAAGAGGTTAAGAAGATCTCTGGGCTAAAGCTAGGATACCCCCCCCCCCCTTCTCACTTAAATTTTGTTTACTGCTGATTTTAATGAAATTTAAACTTTGCACCAAATTAAACAGATTTTTTAAATTTCAGCAAATTGATTATTTTAAACGCCCTCTTAACTCTGTGAAACCTTTCTAAGCCCATAACTTTAGTTATATAACTTTATTTTAATAGTCCCTATGCCCCACCCCTCAGAGCAAATTTAGATTCTAGATCGTTTTTTTTTTGTTTTTTTTTTTTAAATGTGGGGGCGGGTATCCCTCTTTCCCAAAAAGGGGTCACTCTGAATAAGGTTACTATAACAAAGTAGGTTTTTGATTGCATTAAAGTATTTTGTCCCCACTTTTCTTGGACTTTTGTAAATGGTCCTTGATAAAGCAGGAATCTCCTATAGAATTTAGTTAACCTCTAATTCTAAAGAAATTTGAACAAATGGATTCTTAAAAAAAAAAATGAATAAAATGAGAAAATTTCAATCATTCTTTAACTCCAAAATGAAAACTTTTCTAAATCCATAACTTCAGTTGTGTAATTTCTATTTTCATACAAGTTTGACTAAGATTATTAGGACTACTCATATTAAATCAAATTTATTGGCAAAAAAATAGCAAAGTACAAGAAGCCATGTAAATGGACAGTTAGAAGATGTGTATATCTATATAGTGTCTGAATGTTTGTCCATAATTTAATATGGATATGATAGACATCGTCACTACCTCTGTTTTTTTTTTGTTAAACTTCTCAGTTTGGGACCTTTTCTTTTATGTGAGCCATGATTGTTCTCTTTTTTAAAACTTCCCAGTTTGGGACCTTTTCTTTCGTATTTCTTTTATGTGAGCCATGATTGTTCTCTTTTTAAAAACTTCCCAGTTTGGGACCTTTTCTTTCGTATTTCTTTTATGTGAGCCATGCTTGTTCTCTTCCCAAAAATAAAACTTTGTTACTTGTTTTAAATTGGAGTTGTAATTTGTTTTTGAGGGAGAATCCTTCTGTTGCGTCACTGACGGAGACCACACAATTAACACTGCGACCAGTGTAAGAATTGAGCAATGACTTCAGACCAGCACAACAAGTGGACGATCACATCCTGTCCAGTGAACACACATTCACACTAGTAAAAATATAATGAAGTTAGCTTCGTTTTTACTAATGTGTCACCACTTATCAAGGCCCAAACGCCACTGGAGGATAAGAATTAATGAGATTGTCAGTTGGCGATGAACAACACCTTGAGAGGATTGGAAATGTGACCTATTGGGTTACCAATTGAGCTCAGTTTAGAGATTGTTTCAACCAGGAAAATGTAAGTTTGCAAAACCAGTTAGTTTTTTTTAAATAAAGAGAAAATCCAAAATTGGTCTTTCTGTTCGCTATATCTCCCTCATTTTCTCTCCAGCTATGGGTTAAATAGTATTAATACCTGTGTTGATATTGCCTATTTTTTATAATGGTATTCCAATCTTTTGTTTTATAGTTAATTTTATTACCTTTAACTGTTAAAAACAGAGAGTGATGGAAGCGAGAATGATAGACACTATGAAATAAGAGTGGCATGGATCACACAACATACAATGGGAGAGAGGGTGAGAGTAATAGATAGAAACTTCATGAAAGATGGGTGACTTGGTGAGTAAATTGCAAATTACAGCTAATTAGAACCAGGATTGCAAAGTCGGAGGTTTGGGAAGAAGTCGGAGTCGTGAGAATGCGCATTGTCTCCGAAGAATTAGCAAACAGTCTGAATATTGGAAGCCTTTAAAATAAGGAGTCGGAGTTAGAATTTTTGGAATCATAGGAGTCGGAGTTAAACCTTATACCTTCAGACTCTGTAACACTGATTAGAACAATTTAAATGGATTTTGTTTTTCAAGCATGACTAAATCCCAATTACTAAAAAATATTTTAGTATGTATTTTGTGTGATTAAATATCAGGTTGGAAAGAAAGTAATGTCGTATTTTTTTACTTCATCACTTTGCAGCCTCTTAAGTTATACACAGTTTTAGATTTTTTGATAAATTGGTGTCTTAATATCTTACTTTGCCTTTCAGATATAGTAATTAGTTGGAAAATATTAAGTTTAACGGTCTTAGCCGTCAAAAAATGGATATTAGTGAGGATCATCTGAGACATTGCATGCTCTCTGAATTCAAAAAAGGAAACTCAGCTGCAGAAGCTACAAGAAATATTGGAACTGTCTATGGGATAAATATTCTGAATGATCGAAAATGTCAATGGTGGTTTGAAAAATTTTCTTCTGGAGACTTTAACCTGTCAGATCAGCGACGTTCAGGAAGGCCAAAATCAATTGATAAAGACGCCATTAAAGACGCTGTGGAGGCCAATCCAAAGTTAACCAGCAGAGAATTAGCTCAACAATTCAATACAACCGATATCACAATTATTTCATGCCTTCACGAGTTAGGAAAAGTTTCAAAACTTGGACTCTGGGTTCCCCACGATTTGACCGACGCTCAACGACATCAAAGATTGACTGTTTGCACATCTTTGCTTTCCAGGAATCATTGAGAACCATTTTTGCAAAGAATTGTGACTGGAGATGAAAAATGGGTTCTTTACAAGAATACCCAACGCAAAAGACAATGGTTAGACCGAAACCAAAGTCCATAGCCTGTTCCAAAACAAGGACTACACCCAAAGAAGGTTATGCTCTCTTTATGGTGGTACATAAGAAGACTGATTCATTATGAGTTACTAGAGCCTAATCAAACAATCACAGCAGTAAAATATTGTTCGCGGCTGGATGATCTAAGAATTGCTCTATCAAAAAAAAACGACCAGCATTACTCAATAGGAAGAGTGTAGTGCTTCAGCATGATAACGTGAGACCTTACCCAGCAAAACTCACTCAGGAAAAGTTCATGAGTGGGAAGTTTTGCCGCATCCACTTTATTCACCTGACATTGCTCCATCCGACTACCATATTTTCCGGTCGTTTCAGCATCACTTAAACAATAAAATTTATGAAAATGGCGACCAACTCAAAAATGACCTAAATTTGTTTTTCTCTCAAAAATCAGAGAATTTTTTTAAGGCATCAAGAAGCTAGTTGATCATTGGACAGAAGTCACAGGAAATGAGGGAAATTATTGTAAAGATTAAAAATGCCCTAATGTGAATGTTTCAGATTAAATAAATGTGTTGGACAAAAACGACATTACTTTCTTTCCAACCTGATATATAGGAAAAAAGCTGTAATATATATAAAAAAAAAACGTTGGTCAACTCAGCTTTAGTACAATAGAGTTGGGTCTACCATAACTGGAAAAAAAATTCTCATAAATAAATGCTTACATCTAAATTATTTTGCAATTTTATGAAATTAATCAAATTGAATGCTAAAATTATTTTGCAATTTTATGAAATTAATCAAATTGAATGCTAAAATTATTTTGCAATTTTATGAAATTAATCAAATTGAATGCTAAAATTATTTTGCAATTTTATGAAATTAATCAAATTGAATACTAAAATTATTTTGCAATTTTATGAAATTAATCAAATTGAATGCTAAAATATGGTTAACAAAATGCTTAATACTCGAGTCAGCTTGTTTACTTGCCTCCCCATGAGAGCAGAGTTAGACACAAGGTTGATTTTTAATGTGGTGAAAATCCAGCTCCCCAAAAAGGAGCACTCTGGAATGGGACAAAAATATAAATTGCCTCACTAGAAGGATTTCTCCTTCACTGACCAAGGACAGAAAAGATAAAGTGTAGTATCAGAACAGATACTACACTTTGGTCTTAGACAATAGATAGTGATCAATGCATGTAGACATTTAAAAAAATATTTTTCAATACAAAATTAATAAAAAAGGTTTTGAAGTCTGAAAGAAAATTTCTGAATGAGTAAAAAAAAAAAAAAAAAAAATGGATGAAGGTGAGTTTGGTCACATGATTTGGGGTTTGAGAAAAAAATCCTAAACAAATTGTCAGGGGAAGGAAAAAGGTTTCTTTTTTTGTTGTTGTTGTCAGAGTTCTTCCCTTGTTTTTGTTGCATGTTTTTTATTTGTTTTGTTAAAAACTTTCTCTTTAGTTTTTGTCACTTTTGGTGGGTTTGATCGGCAGCTATTTAACACTTGGTCGGCTGCGCGGAGGCCGGAGAGATATGCTCCCTGCACGGTACCATAACGGCTGGGATGAGTATGTTCTCCAGCAAAGAAGATGTGTGGACAAATCGGCTTGGAAAGTACATCCCATTGAGTGGCAGAGCTTCCTATTGAAGAAAAGATTAAAAAGAAAACAAACAATGAACACATTTTGATTTTGTTAATTCTACGATGGAGCACTTTATGGAAGTTGATTTGGTCGGTCACTCGATTAGTTCACACTTCTTACAAAAATATGGTATTTCCTCAATATTATTTACCCTGTTTGAAAAAAGTTCCCTGATTATACTCCACCTTATAATAAAAAGGAATGTGCATTTATTTGTAAATAAATATATATCTGTCCTGTCACAAAAAATCTGCCCTCATTATAGAAGGGTTTCTCCATCACTGACCGCAGAGAGGAATGATGAAGTGTAGTATCAAAACAGATACTACACTTTGCTCCTAGCGAAAAGGTCAAGGACAGTTTTAAAAAAGATATTTTCTGTGTGCTTTTTTAATACAATCTCATATATATATTTAAATATTTTTGTAAAACATTAATTTTAGTGATAATAAATTACCATTTTTAAATAATTTAAAAACATATTTAATTTTGATTGAATCCCATGATACCCATCACGTGATCCAATTAATGAAAAATTAAAAAAAGTCGAAGAAGCCAAATTTATATAAAGTATTTAAAAAAAAACCTAATCTTTGAAAAATTGTTCAAAAACATGGTAATAAAATGGATAGAACCATTTTCAAAGATGTTGTGTGTCCTTTGATGTCGAAAAACACTGTATTCATAATTGAATGGATGAAGCAGCATTGTCTGCTCGCAAGTGCAATGAAGTGTGAGTGCTGCAATGTCCGTATGAATTGGACAAAACATTCAGTGGCCCTGGAAATGCCAAAATAAAAATTGTCAAAAACATAAAAACTGAGCATCTATAAGATTTAAATTTTTTTTTTTTTTTTTTTTTTTTTTTTAAATCAAAGTTATCTTTGCAAACATGGATATTAGCAATATGTCTATGGAGCCAAAGAACAAGCCAGAAAAATGCCATTATGCAATTGAACATTTCGGCGACAACGGGCAATGATGTATATGCAGCATTCCGTGCAATATGCGTTGCATATTTCATGAATGAGCCCATAAGACTTGGTGGTCCTGAGACCATCATTCAAATAGATGAATCATGTTTTTCCCACAAACCAAAGCATCATCGTGGAAGAGGCCCTTACAAGCCATTATGGGTTTTTGGCCTGGTCGACACAAGCAGTAAGCCTGCAATAGGATATATGGAAATAGTAAAAAAAAAAGAAACAAAGAGACATTATTGCCCATAATAAGAAACATTGTTTTACCAAGAACGACCATTCATAGCGATGAGTGGAAAGCATATAGGGGGATAGAGAACGATTTGAGATTTTCCCACTACACTGTGAACCATTCACGTTATTTTGTGAATCCGGACAATAACGCCCACACACAGACAATAGCAAACTATTGGAATCGCCATGAACGGTTTATTAAATCAATGCTCAGTTGTAAAAGATCTCATTTGGATTCCTATCTGAAGGAATTCATATGGCATGAAAGACACTCAAAATATACCTTTTTAAAATTGCGTGACACCATCTCTGCACAATATACATTTATTTAAATGTATTTTGTTTAAATATGTTTTGTTCCCTACATTAAAAACCTATATTATGCCTACCTTTGCCCTTGTAGGGAGGCAAGTAAATAGCTATTTTTTTATGATAAATAAGTTATAAAAAGATTTGTAAATAAAATTTTGTCAAATTTGTTAAATCTTAGTTCGTTTGTTTTTACTTGCTGCTTACAGAAAAAAGTCAAAAAAGTTTGTTAACTTGAAATTTCCTCAGTTTGGAAACTTATTTTTTAAGTTTGCCCTCATGGGGGAGGTAAAACAGAAGATTAAACACATCCTACATTAAATCATAAATATATAATATATATCCATTTTCAAAATGGATATATATTATATATTTATGATTTTGGATGCTTTGATGTTTCGTTTGTTTATTAAAAAATGTAAATAGAGTGCATATATCATCCCATTTTTTCTGAAAATACACAACACAAAAAATATTGTGAAAAAGAAAAAAAAGAAAAAAAGACACATGCTATAAGATTTTATTTTATTATGCATTTTGCCCTTGTGGGGAGTCAAGTAAATAGCGACACAAAAACATTTTAGAACGAGAATTCAGAAAATTTTGTAAATAAAAGGATAAACGCATCCTACATTAAATAATAAATATATAATATATACTCCCACCCCCAAATATAAATATTAACATGTTTTAAAAGAAAAAAGTATTTTGGATGCTTCGATGTTTCGTTTGTTTATTATAAAGTTGTAAATAGAGTGCACGTGTGTGTGGCCAGGTCAACCCGAAGACGTCCCTTTCATTTGGCCATTGGTTTAGGGTCCTTATTCCCTGTATGGTCCGATTTTCCCTATAAATCTGGCCCCTAATCACAGTAGCCCCTAATGTCTTGGTGGCAATATGCCTTGTTTGGAGGTGAATAAAAAGTAAACAAATTTAGTAAACATGCATCAGAGTTGTTTTTTTATTGATTTAAAATAAAAATCTAGTTTTATTCTACTGTACTATAGATCATATTATGAAGATTCAAAGTGTTAGCTGTTTAAATGAATTCTACATGAACAGTCAAAGTTACGCTTCCATGTCATTTTTGTACATTTATTCAAGAGGTAATGAGATTTTACCCAATGTTAACACTAGCTTGATCTCATAATTATTGCTTATGATGAATTTTCATTTACCACAAGATGACATTACATTTGTAATCATTTTGCACTTGTTCCAAGCCTGCATTTTTAGTTTTACAGTATCAAATTTGACTTCTGGACCAATAGCACACAAGACAGCAATTTTTAAAATTATATTTCTGAATTTTTAAGATAAGGATTGATAATTTGCATAATTTTGGTTATTTGGACTATATTTCTCATCTTGAGTGTTATCATCACAACGTTTCAGCCGCCGTAACCTCCGGGAATATTTCTGTCGAACTCGGAAATCTGGACGGAATTTTGAACGGAATCCTTTATTCAATCCACGGGAGTAGCATGCTCTTGTTCCGCCAGCCATGACTGAGAGAAGTCTTCAGTAATTCGCAATTCTTTGTATTGCCCGCACCGAGGATTGAACCTTCAGATGACTATCACTTTGAATTTAACTTAGTACTATATCCACTGCGCCACGGACAATTTTTTATCAATAGTTTTGTGCTCACGTGATATTAGACTCACAAAACTCTTATATTGACGTCATTGGTCCGAACAAGTGGAACGGGTCTGTTGATTATTTCTCTGTGGTATTAAAGAAAAATAATGTCTTGACTTCAGGGACAAGGAATGGTTGAGTCTGCAAGCCAGAAGAAAATGGCTGTATAAGAATGAGCAAAACATTTTCTTGTCTTTTAAAAAAAATAATTTATTTTAAAGTTCCATTCATATCAGCCAAGCAACGACATATGTATTACATTTCTATGAAGCTAGCAGTCTCTCTCCCATCGCAGTGGGTTGCAGACCGGCATAATTCACTAAATAAAAATACAAACGTAAAAACAACAAGCTATCAGTAAAAACAATACCCCTCCTCTACCATCTGGCACACGCCAAGGGTTTAATTTTTGGGTTACAGGTTTTCACCTGCTGACCTGCACATACGCCGCACTCAACACACGGCTGATATTTTCTATTGAATGATAACGATACTAGCGTAACCTTTAATTGGTTTGGTTAAAATATTTCGGTGATATTTGATATCTAGAATAAAACAAAAAACAAGGTTGTATTTTTAATTTATTAAGTCTGACTCAAGGCCAAACAATATAATGTACCTTGTGCCACATTTGTATTATATCTGGAAACTTAGCTTATTTAGCCTCCATCTTGTCCTCTTTCCCCGTCAGATACATATCCTTATTCCATAAACCTTTTCTCCACTCACTCTCTCGTTTCTGCTTTTCTTTGATACACTTCAACTTCCTTATTTCACCACCATATCACCCTATGTCTTGGAGGCCTTTCCCCCAACCTACAAGTCCGGTCTGTTGCCTCCAACACTTAATCTTTCAACTTCTTCCACCATTCTACACATCTTCTTGATGTCAATCTGATAATCAAACACTCCATCACACAGTCTCTAAACTTGTATTTCACATGATCTTCATTCAACCTCCACAATTTTCTCCTGGGGTTAAACTTTCTCTAACCCATGAGATTTCTTCAGCAATAAACCACCCCCGTTTCCGAAGGAGGTGGTAATGCATTGGAAGGTGCATCGCCTAAGACCGAACCAAACCACATCTCATTCCAAGAAGAGTCTGATGATTAAACTCAGCTCCTTGGTTGTCAGAAACTTGACTGATATGACAACCAGTCACACACAACCTTAAAATGCATCGTTACAAAAGAATTGAGATAATAGTAAGCAAATCTATTTCTCTATATAAAGTAAGGTGTGTGTATATGTTTATATATTCGTATGTATAGGATTCACTCCTAAACTAATTAACCGATCATTATGAATTTTGGAACACAGCTAAGAAGTTGTAATGTGGGCTATATTTAGTTTAAATTATCATTATTCAAAGGGGGTAAAAAGTGATTTGGATGCCATTTGTGAAAATTAAAATACCTGAAATTTTAACAACATGTATTAGACATCAATTAATAAATATTCCTCAAATTTTAGTTTCTTTGGACTATTTTAAAGGGGTTTTAAGGGGCATAATTTGAGCACAACTTTCCATTTAAAATTCAAATATTTCAGATTTGCATTGAATTTGATCTTAATACCAATTAAACAAGATTCCCTGAATTTCAACTTCTTAACACTCTTTCTAGAATGAAATCATGTAATGAATTTAGATCAAACTCGGAATAAACATTCTAGTTATGAGGTTTAATATCTTGATTTTAATCTTCATAAAGTTGTGCAAAATTGTTCTGGGACGGTTATTCTTTAGTCATCACATTCATTATCTAAACACACGTTCCAGCGTTCACAACAATTATTCAGACATTTAAAAGACTATCTCCAATAACATTGGTGTCTTCGGCGGTGACGTTGTTGTTAGATCTCGACAATGAGGAAAAAGAAAAAAAATTGTCTGTATATCACTGAAAAGGGCTTGTTAATCCGAAAGATTTGAATTTATAAAATTGTTTCCATTTATTTGACAAAAAAGAACTTTTCTTTGCATCGTGATCTTGTTTCTTAATGATTTTCATATAATTTAATAAATGTTCTGAATTTGTTTTAAAAAAATATCTTTAGTCATACAATTGTTTCTGCCCATTTTCAGTATCATTTTAGTATTGCGATTAATACTATAGAATTTTGAGACGAAGTCCATTTCTAATACATAAAACAACTTTATTGAGGCTTCCTCGTTTGACGTGAACAAAAAGGAAAGGTGTTAGTATGTCGATAAGTATGGACGAAGACAAAAGTAAAGGAATTTCCCGTTATTATAATTCCCCAGTGGGGAAAAGAGAATTGTTCATAATATTGAATGTTTGTACACGGGCTACAGTGTCAGAACATGATCATATGTGTATGTAAGTATGTGTGTCTGTACACCGGTGTGAAAGTCAGTTCACATGTAAGCAGTTATGTGTGTGTGTGTGTTATATTAAGTCCACGTGTATGAGGCAGTAGCCTTTTTGGCTTCTCGGTACTTTGTGTCGAAGTGGCCAGAGCTAGGTAGCCCGGTGTAGTAGTCATCTACATGTCGAGAGAGGCAAGAAAAAGAGAGTTAGTGGATATTAATTCCACGTGTATGCGGCAGTAGTCATTTTGGCTTCTTGTCGAAGTCGAACCCAGGGCCAAAGATGTCTGTTGCATCCCCAGAGAGGGGGATGTGTGTTTGGCCGTGCCAAAGAAGGAAAAAGAGAGAAGAGACTTCTCGCACCGCAGAAGAAAAAGATAGAAAGAGTGGATGGCGCTCAAGTGTTTATATAGTTATGCTAGCCATCCGAGATTCACCTAAGAGAAGGCCACTGATTGGTCAAGCCAAGGAGGAAGTAGATTGCTTGAACCAATCAGCAGGCAGCTAAGAAGTCATTGATATTTAAACAATATGGCGGCTTGTAGGAAACTGTTACAATACTACGTTTAAATTTTGATTGAAAATAATTATAATAAAATAATTTTAAAATATGAAAAATATTAGGTAATTTTAAACTTAAAACAAAGAATTACTAAAACAGGAAGTTTGTAGAATAGGTTAATACCATAGTAAAACTGAAAAAATAACTGGGTGAATAAGACTTTGTGATCATTTGAGGACATGAAATAAGTAAAAATGAAAATCGAAGAACTTTTCTTTATCCATTTGCTATCGTTTGTGTGTATTCTCTTAATGACAAAACTAACGGAGGACATTATGAAAGAAGATAAAATCATTTTTTCAAGTGTTTTTTCATATTAGTTTTTGTTATTTGCCTACATAAGGGATGAAACTAGGAAATTTTTATTGGGTTGCTTTAAAGAAAAAGGAAAAATAAATAAATGAGAACAATTTCGAAATTAAGGGTTCTGTTTTTTTCGCGGAGGAAGCCTTTTGAAAACATCTGAATTTATTATCAACAATGTGTTTTTTAAATGGGCAGAAACAATTGTATAGAATGAAAACTTTTTTATTTTTTATTTTTTTATTTTTTTAAATCAAATTCGGAACATTAACTTATAATATTTTGGATTTTTAATAATTTATATATATATATATATATATATATATATATATAGATATAAATATATATATATATATATATATATATAGTGATTGTAAGAAAAAGAAATAACAACTCACCAATTGTTGGGTAAGAGAAAAATCCTTTGCTGAAAGAATCCGAATTCCACTGGCTACGAGCAACACTGACAATGTCAACAGATGAGAGTCCAGTCACTTGGAAGATGGACTGAAGACGTTCGAGAGCTGAAGAAATTGGCAAAAATTAGATTCTGCAATCAATTCACAAAATAACAATTATTTGTTATGCCCTTTGGGACATCTTTTATTTGAATCAATAATTTAGAATTTCAACTTTTACTAATAAGAAAATATATCATAAGTGGTTATTGAATTGAGAAATTGGGTTAATTATTTTAATTCCTTTTTGTACAGACTATCGATGAAAACTAATAGATGTGAATAGCCAAGTTTTTGTAAACAAATATTTACAGAATATTTGGCTTGCAAAATTTTGTAATTTTTAAGCAAAAAGCAGAAAATCGTTGAAGCTGCGGACCTACAATCTCTATAATAAAGTAAAGTCATTTTTCCCCTGAAACTTTGGCTATTATAGATTTTGATCAAATCCTTCACATGATAACTTGATCCTCATTCCAATTATCTTAAGCCCTCATGTGTGTTTCCAGAAATTATGCATTCACTTCTTTTTCTTTCCATATTGCTTACATTTATTCCAGCTTACCAGACTCTTCCAAAAAAACCTTCCAAAGAGAAAGTGGCAACCTCATTTACCCACTACTATTTATGTACTAGCACCATCCCCAGATTAACCGGGTCCTTTCTTATTATTGTTAATACACAGAAATTATTTCATTTCGACCTCCTTAAAATCTTCTACATAATATATAAGCTTTCAAATCAAAATAACAATCCCTCCCTTCCACAGAATAAAGGAATACCGGAATTCAAACATTCGGCCATTCTGAATGACTGTTTCTTATAGTTCCTGTAACTATTCTGGTTTACCGGTATAAGACTTTCCAAACAAATACCGGTTGTAAATGCCAACATCTAAGTGATGCCTTCACAAGTAACTTTCTTGCTTTTGGACAATCACCCATTTTTTAAATTGTTTCTCGAGTTGGTTTCATGATAACAATTCCTTCTGTTTACAAGGATTTTTTCTTCACTGCCCTAGGCCACAACATATCGAAATGTTTTTCTTTTCTTTTGAAATTACATAAATAATATCATCACTAACTTGTTGGTAAACGTTTATGACAAAGTGAAATGACGATGGTTGTTCATAATTATATTATTAACAAATACACAAACATTTCTTCCTAAATTCAGATTTCCTTTTAGTTTTTCTGTTCAATTTTAAACATTTCTCAGTGTTTTTTTTTTTTTATTTCTTGCTTATGGTTTTATTTAATGGTTGGTATTTATACAGATCAACCTCCATGACAATATTGGCTCGATAAAATCCTGTAATGATTTACAACTGTAAGCCATTAAATAAACCCCCGTTTCAAAAACAGAAAAGGAAAAAACACTCACTGATTTATTTACATGTTATTTACATGGTTTCATTCAACAGTATTTTTATAGAATAACTCCTGTCCCTAATTCGAATGTTTATGTATTTACGTTGTATTTATTTTATTTTAGGTGACACGGCTTTCTAAAGGCCACACATCTTTTTAAGCAAAAAAAAAAAAAAAAAAAAAAAGAAAAAAAAAAATGTGTGTTGCCAATTAAATTTCCACTGGGTAACCCCCGTCCCTGAAAAAACAAAACAGTTTTACATTCACATTGTGGGGTCTGTATTTGCACTGGACAACCAGAAAGAAAAAGACAGACAAATAAATTAATTACTGTTCTCATCTTGAGTGTTTTTATCACAACGTTTCGGCCGATGTAACCTCCGACCTTCTTCAGGTGTACCTTGTCGAACTCAGGAATCTTTCTGTCAAACTCGAGAATCTGGATGGAATTTCGAACGGAACTATTTATTAAATCCACGGAGGTAGATGCTCTCGTTCCATCTCCCATGACTGGGAAAAAGTCTTCAGTAATTCGCAATTCTTTGTATCGCCCGCACTGAGGATTGAACCTTCAACCTTTAGATGACTGTCACTTAGAACTGAATTTTACTTAGTACTATATCCACTGCGCCATGGGTCCTTGCGGACCTTTAATAAAGGGTTCCGTTCAAAATTCCATCCAGATTCCCAGAGTTCGACAAGGTACACCTGAAGAAGGTCGGAGGTTACATCGGCTGAAACGTTGTGATAAAAACACCTAAGATGAGAACAGTAGTCCGAATGTGAGGAGAAAGAGACAGAAAGTCATTCTTGGATGATCATAAATTGTTTGAAGTGTTCACAACTAAATTAACATTTTCAGTTTTTAGAGATAACTAGACGAAGAGAAGAAGAGAGAAAAAACTAGAAAAGCGTTAAAAGGAGGGGGAAAAAGAAAAAAAAAAAAGAATATCCAGCGAAATGAAAAATAAGAAGGTAAGGCTCCAGCAATTTGGGAGAAATCAGCTTTTTTCTTATTTAGAAAGAACAGAAAAAAAAAAGAGAAAAAATTAATAAAATCCAGCCAAATAAAAAAATATAAGGCTCCAGCAATTTGGGAGAAATCAGCTTTTTCTTATTTAAAAAAAAAGAAAAGAAAAAAAGGAGATTTCAACCAAAAAGTGGATCTTACATTCGTTGAATGCTTGAGCGATTTAAACTGAAATCTGCATTTTCTGAATTAAAAAAAGCGGAAAACTTGCACTGTTATTTCTAAAAGTATCATTCTTTTTTTTTTTCTAAGACAAAATTGCACACAATCATCCTATGGAAAAATCGAGGTGTGTCCCTGGACCGTACAGATAAAAAGTTTATCACGTCCTTTTAGATCGTTATGCATTAGAGATGCAGGGTGCATACCTCGCAGTATCTCTGATGGATTTATTTGTGTCTGTTAGAACAACTAAAAATTCACGCTGACAATTTATAAAAATGACAACATAAAAAATTTTTAAAAATTAAATTTTTTTTGTTTTTACCAAATTCCTTGAGTTGATCATCAGTAAAATTTTCCATGTGGCCAGCGAGATTCCCTTGGATAAAAGTGGTTAAATATGGATCCTTGCGACCGGAGAGAAGTCCCGTGTTTAGCCAAGTGGTCATCACCCCAATGTCAGCGGTTTGGGTCGGAACATAATGGAAAATTTCGATATCCTTAGGCCAGAATACTTGGCTAAATTCAAAAATTAAATTGTTAACAATTCCGATTCCTAAAAATAAAATTAAAAACAAATGAAAAATGTCAATAACTTTGTGAAAATCTTTACGGCAATTTAAATCTAAAATGAAAATAATATTTGAAATTCTGTAAAACCGAGGAGAATTTGCAATACATGTCAAATAAGACACAAAAGTAAGGAAATTATCAGCAGATGAAAATCAAATCAATTTCATAAAAAAGTTAGTGGAAAAAGTTTTTATAGAAAAACAAAAACACAATTGCATTTCTTTCATTTAAAGATGTTAACAAAAACTGACAAAATTTATCAAAATTTTAAATAAACAAAGTTCAGAAATCTATATAATAATACGCAATGGCAATTTTATGTATGTTATTACCCTCCACCCCTTTTTCTAAAATATGGAATAGCCCGATAAGCTAAAACAATGCAAAATCAGTGCAAAAATGTCACCTGATGTCGCTGCTGTGTGAAACATGAAACTTTAACTAAAATGCACGTTCGTGGCTTTCCGGGCTAAGATCAAAGCGTAGTATCTCTTCTGTCCAAAGATGGTGCAATAATAATGATGTCCATAGAATGGAAACATGTCCCAATCTCCGACAAGGGATTTGGAGAGAGATTCTCCCATAATCAGATATATTCTGAAACTACATTAACCAGAGTATTTAGATAAGTATATTTCAGTTTGAGCAAAGCTGGTACAATAATATCGTGGGTCTACGTTCGTGCTGAACATCTATAAAACGGAACTATTTTAAACACGGCAGCAATAAACAACAAATGAGGGGACAACTGTGGAATTTCCACGGGTCCCGCTAGTTGTACTATTATTAATAACTAGTGGTTTATGTTTCGTGTGTCAGGCAAGCGTTTTCCAGAGAAAAAATAACTTGTATTCATAATTTGCATGCACGAGCAACTAATTTACATATGTAGAGACCAGCTAACCTTAAAAAAGACGGATTAAAAGCAGACGGGGAGTCAAATATTTAGACAGCTGAAAAAGTGTTGAAATTGTGCCAGTGTTGTTACGATGTTGGATGAATGGGAATTTCTTCTGAAATTTGGAGCCTAGCCCATTTTATCTCCCTGGATATACACGCAGACAACTCTCTTTGAGGAATAGTCGGCATTTTATTTCCAAATTAGTACATATGAACATTGAAAGGGGTACCCTTGTCCTTAAAAACGCTATATGTGAAACTGATCCTCCACTCGATATTCTAAAATAAATGCTTGTTTTTTTTAATTTTTAGTGCCAAGTTTTTCAAGCTGTTTACATGTAATCACCATAAAAAAATGCCCAAGATTTGTTATCTACACACCAAAAAGAAAAATACACACGCTTTAAAAACATGTATTTGGTTATATGTCCTTAAAAACGCTATCTGGCCCTGTAATGGGTGATCATTTTGTTACATTTATATGTAAAACTGATCCCTCACTCTATATAATAAAATAATTATTTTGCTTTTTTTTAATTTTTAGCGCCAAGTTATTCAAGCTGTTTACATGTAATCGCCTGTGTAAAAGGTAGAATTTCATCCTTTTATGAGTAAATATTCACAAGTATAATCCTATTGACTCGTACAGAATTTCTGGCCCGTGGTAATAGATTTTTACCATAATCAATAGTTAAAAAAAATAAGATAAAAAAAAATGTCTGTATTAAAAAAAAGACCAAGTATAAACATTGTACATATGTATGCCGTAAACCGATGGTTCTACCTGAAGGAATATGCCGCTTTATGACTGTCGTATGATCCAAAATACCCTTCTGTTCGAAGCAGACTTTAAGAAGCATTTTTATATAATTAGAATTGTTATCTAAAAATACTTTTATTTTATCAGCATAAAACTTGGGAAAAAAGCAACTTTTGCTGCGAGTAAAAAACAAACTTTGATTTTGTTTTCTGTACATAACTAAACAACATATGACATGATGATAAGAACGAACTTTTGATTGTAAATGAATAAAACTACATTGAATAAAGTTTATATTTTTTAATAATTAAAACAAAATGATTACTTTATACCATTTTTTTACCATTTGGTAAAAGTTTACCGTGTTTTTTTTCACAAAGAACAAACTTATGTTTTTAAATGATTACGTTTTAAATATAAATGTAAAAATGCTTTCTGAATAAAGAAAAGCAATATTTGTTGGAAAGATAATGTGTAGTATTCCCTCTGTCAAAAAAATAAAAAGGAACCGTTAACACGCAAATGTTGCCTCAGTCGAGAAACATTTCTCATTTACTGACCTTGATTCGTCATATAAAAATGCAGCAAAATTGATGAAAATGTTTCTGTGGAACAAACTTTATTCGAACCCAGCACACCCAGTTCCTCAGTCCCCATCGTTAACCACTTAGCCACCATGCCATCTCCTTTTGCCGAACGGTGAAGTATGCAATGACGAAATGTCACTATAACTTCCGGTTTGATGTCTAAGCATGTGATGTGCGCTAAAAACGAAAAATTTGACCACTCACCACTACAAATTTTGTGTCCGTTCTACATCAAGGAATTAATGCTTTGTTCCAATTTTTCGATATTATACGTTCGAAAGATGGGCAATTTAGAAAATATCAACTTTATGGGTATTTGTTGCGTATTTTTCAAGTTTTAGCTGGACATATGCACATACATACATACAACTGCCCTTTATATATGAGATTTACATCTAATAATTTTATAGAAATTAAGATAAACCTTAACAAAATTGGTTATACTAGCACATATATGCTCTCCGGTCAAATATTTTTGCTCGCCTGGAAGAATGGTATCATGACAAACAAACATATACTACACCCCCACCACCACCACAACAAAGAGGAGGTAATTCCTGGGGGATGATCTCATAACAGAACAGATACTACATTACCACCCTGAATTGAGTATTAAAAGATAGTACATGAATAAAAGTAATAGTATAGTTTCAGACAGATACCAAATCTCTATTAGTAACAGATTTTAGGTAATAACCGACATAAATTATTTTAAAGGAAATACAGTTGGGAAATTAGTCAAAATTAATTTATTTTGGTTTATTTACTCATTTGTGACCTATTTGTGTTAAAAGAATGATTAATATTTAATAGAAGTCATTTTTGGTAGATGATGCGCCTGATTTTCATAACTTCGTGTCGACAACGATCGGGCATGTCGCGGAAGCGCCCGAGCGCTGACGGAATAATATAATTTTTTATTTCTTTTATCTTATAAAGACATTGACAAAATTTTATTCCTCCACCCCCAAATTTATTTTCACACACAAAAAAAATTTTAATCTATATATTTTTTCTTTGAATTTATTCGTCTTATATTATCGTCTGCCAGTCTTCCAGTTAGAGCTTGGCAGTTTGAATGCAGGGCTTGGCTATCGCTAAGAACGGGAGCCCTAACATTTGATTGAAAATGGTTCATTTGACCCCCCCACCCTACAGTTTGTTCGGTTTTTATCTATGCATTTTTTCTTTGAATTTATTCGTCTTATATTCTCGTCTGCCAGTCTTCCATTAACGCTTGCCGTTTTCGTCTTGGCAACTCTCGGGCGCTTCCACGACCTGCCCGATCGTTACCGACGCAAAGTCATGGAAATCACGCGTGTCATCTATAACAGCATCCATTTTTGTTTAGTCAGTGGGGCAGTCAAAATGGCTACTTTGCTCATAATCTGTATTTACATGAACTTTAAATGTTTATAATTTCTATATGATTTTTTTTAATGTAAATAAGTCACAAATGAGTAGATTTAAGCAAAATATTTTGTTCTTGTCTAATTTCACAACTGTATTTCCTTTGGATCAAAGTAATGATTTATGCTTTTTGGTTAAATTAATAATTTAATGATCAAACAATACCATAATTAAATTTAAATCTCAAAATATTTAAAAAAATATAAAATAAATAATTTGGTTACTAAAAAGAAAAACAAAAATTCCATAAAAAAAATTCACGAGCAACATCAGGTCGGTCCAACTAGTACATCAATAAAATGGGTTTAGGTTTTAACTTAATTCATATTGTTTTTTATTTTTATTATGTCATGATTACGTCCTATGTTTAAAATCTTAAAAAAATAATCGCCTTCAACACCATTGTAAGAAAAACATTCAAAAAGGCCAAACTGACTCTTTTGTGTTGGCTTTTTACTTTATTTTCTAGTCAGTGCCACCCCCACCCCCCATCTCCCTGATGTGAAATTCCAAGAGAGTTTTGTTCCTTTTTTCTTACCCATGGTCTGAATGGCTTCCATCTTGTCCAAGGGTAATGGAGGCTCAAACATAAGCTCTCCACTCTTCAACACACCAAGTGGGACAGCCACAATAACTGCATCAGCCTGTATTTGCCGACGATCCGTTGTCCGTATCAAAAGTTTCTTTTGATCTGATGCACCATCCGAAGTGACGAAGATTTGACGGACAACTTTGTTCATCTCAAGATCCAATGGTTTTTCGTCAAAACTTACGCCGCTTAACAATCTGAAAAAAAAACAAAAAAAAAAACACATAATAAATATACAGATTCTTTTTCTCCATCATCTTTAAAAACAAAACAAGAAAAGGAAATTTCTTTGGATATAAAAATAAATATTAGATTTCATTTAATCGGTATTAATATTTATTTTTGTATCTGAATGTTTGGCTTGGTTTGATATACGTGTTTTGTATTTGAAGGTTTGGTATAGGTGTTGTGTATTTGAAGGTTTGGCATAGGTGTTTTGTATTTGAAGGTTTGATATAAATGTTTTGTATTTGAAGGTTTGGTATAAATGTTTTGTATTTGAAGGTTTGGTATAGGTGTTTTGTATTTGAAGGTTTGGTATAGGTGTTTTGTATTTGAAGGTTTGATATAGGTGTTTTGTATTTGAAGGTTTGATGTAGGTGTTTTGTATTTGAAGGTTTGATGTAGGTGTTTTGTATTTGAAGGTTTGGTATAGGTGTTTTGTATTTGAAGGTTTGGCTTGGTTTGGTATAGGTGTTTTGTATTTTAAGGTTTGGTATAGGTGTTTTGTATTTGATGGTTTGGTATAGGTGTTTTGTATTTGAAGGTTTGGTATAGGTGTTTTGTATTTGAAGGTTTGGTATAGGTGTTTTGTATTTGAAGGTTTGGTATAGGTGTTTTGTATTTGAAGGTTTGGTATAGGTGTTTTGTATTTGAAGGTTTGGTATAGGTGTTTTGTATTTGAAGGTTTGGCTTGGTTTGGTATAGGTGTTTTGTATTTTAAGGTTTGGTATAGGTGTTTTGTATTTGAAGGTTTGGTATAGGTGTTTTGTATTTGAAGGTTTGGCTTGGTTTGGTATAGGTGTTTTGTATTTTAAGGTTTGGTATAGGTGTTTTGTATTTGAAGGTTTGATATAGGTGTTTTGTATTTGAAGGTTTGGTATAGGTGTTTTGTATTTGAAGGTTTGGCTTGGTTTGGTATAGGTGTTTTGTATTTTAAGGTTTGGTATAGGTGTTTTGTATTTGAAGGTTTGGCTTAGTTTGGTATAGGTGGTTTGTATTTGAAGGTTTATGTGTTTAACACTTTTGCAGTTATTATTTCATGCCAGAAGAGTCAGGATCCCTATGCACCCCACACGGGCAAAGTTAGACACAAGGTAGGGTTTGGTGCTTCTGCATCGTTATGTACATATAAAATATTTTCGTCTTTAATTTAAAAGTGACATGAAAGGGGGGATAATTCAACCTTTTTTGGGGGGGGGGGAGGGGTTTATCGCTTCTAATTGTGTTTAGGATAAGTCTCATCTCAGCGCCACAGATGCAGGTCTCGGCGCCTGAAATAAGTCATTGTGTTTGCAAAAAAAAAAAAAAAAAAAAAAAAAAAAAAAAAAAAAAATCAATTATTGCTCTTATCTTTAATTTAAAAAACCCAGCTCTTCTAGGTTCATATTGTTTACGCCCATTTTTGGAGAAATCAGATTTAACAAGTTTTATTTGATTATGTATTTGTCTCCTCCTTTCTCCCCCTCCCCCCCCCCCAAAAAAAAAGTTTGAATTATCTCCCCCCTTTATATCGCTCTTTTAAATTAAAGACGGAAATATTTCCTATGTATACAACGATGCAGAAGCACCTCGGTTTTTTATGTGGGGGATATTCAGCTCCTCAACAAAGGAGCACTCTGGATGGGACAAAAATTTAAATTGCCCCAGTAAAAAAGGATTTCCCTTTCAACTGAGGACAGAACAGATACTACACTTTTATCCTAGGCCAAAAAAGTCAGGGGTGATTTTGAAAACATGGAGATAGCTGTGTGTTCATAGTGGCCATCTTGGACAACCTCCTAAAGCAATCTGATGAGGATAACATCAACTCTTAGGAGGGTGGGGACATAAAGTTTAGAAGGGGCTCACTAAAAGAAAGCACATTGGAAGGTATGGTTTTCTTCTTGATAAGAACTAGAACAGACCGTGCTGAGCTTAACAGTTATTGACTAACTCTTTGCAAGTTCAATATTAGCAAATGCAAAAGTATGGAATAGAGTACTCAATAGAGATGCAGAGCCACTTTAGAACTTTTTCTGTGCTGACCAGTTTCTCTCCTCGGAATAGAACTAAGACATTTGGGGGGGGGGGGGTAGAATAGTTTTGAATTAAACTAAAAATGTGAGTGATCAGTAGAATGATGAGTTTGGAAATTGATTGACTTAGAAACTAAGAGTCAAAATTTGAAATAACCCAAACTTCTTAGCAGCCATGTTGATTTTTAACAAATTATGTGTATAACAAATTATTTGCATAACAAATTATTCTATTTTTGATTTATGACTGTATTTGCCCATCACAAGTCTTTGCAACAACCATTCGGACGTACAAACCTTCCTGCAACCATTCGCCCATACAGGCCTAACCAACAACCATTCGCCCCCACCACAAGTCTTCAACAAAATTCAAAATCCATGATCATTATTCATTACCTGTCGGCAACTTCTTGGAATCCTTCTTCAATAATTGTGTCAAATGAGAGATCCTTGTGTGTTATTAATTGTCGACAGCTGACGTTGCTCGGAAGCAAATTCATTCGAGACATTGTGATGGCTGAAAACATTTTGGAAGACAATTGGCCCTTTAGGCTCGGATTCTGCTTATAAAATCTGTTCACAGCCATTTGTAACGAAATCTCATCTGCATTTTCTTCTGCAAGTTTTGTTGCAGCCATTACAATCTGAAATGCATAAAAAGAAAAATAATAACTTGCAATAATATGCTCCATCCGGTCACATATTTTCGCTAGTATATATGACGAACGAACATATACTACAGTGCCCCCCCCCCTCCGGAAAAGGTAATGCATGAAAGGATGGTCTCATGACAACAGAACAGATACTAACCCCCTGCCCCCAAAGGTAATCCTTCGAAGGATTGCATCATGGCCATAGAACAGAACACTACCCCCCCCTCCTGAATTGAGCATTGAAAGATAGTACATTAGTCTGAAATAGTACACTCAACTGAGTTTTAAAAGATAGTAATAGTATAATTGTGGTTTCAGTTATAAAAGTAATAGTATAATTTTGGCTTCAGACAGATACCAAATCCCCATTAGTAATATAATAGATGTGTGTGTGTGCTTTGGTGTAAGAGATGGTGAAGGGGGTTAGGGTTAATGTTATGTTAAGTTGATAGTTTTTGAAGTTAAGTGTGGTACGTTAGTGGGTATGTTTGATTTATTGCTTGGTTGTGACTTGTCGGTTGTTTTTGGTCATGTGATTAGATAGTTCATTCGAGCTGATCTGGTTAGAATTGCTGAACAGATTGTAGTTAGGGAAAGCACGTCCTAGATAAGGAAGGAATGGATCCAGCATAGTCTTCTTCTTTACGTGTCTTTAAAGCATGTCGTCATACGAATGTTTCCCACTTTTTTTATGCAGTCCTTTGCATTAGTGTTGAACTCTGCAAGATCTTTCAAGCTGCACCGGTTGGGCAAACAAGGCAGTGTTGCATCGTATGGTCCTCCTCTCCACATTCACAGATGGTTGGATCAGTTTTGTAGCCCCATCTACTTATAGCAACTTTTGATCACCCCAGTCTCATTCTCAGGCGGTTTAGTGTTTTCCACTGGAGCCAAGGTGCCTCTGAACCGTGAGGGAGTTCCTTAGAAGGGGGGGGGGGGGATTTCTATGTCAGTAGGAGGGGGAGGCATTCTCTTGCCGTTTGGTCCACAGCTGTAGTCTGGTCTCTTCCTGAGGTGTTAAGGGTTCAACATGGCTGAGGAAGCTTCTCCTTGACTTCAATCGTTGGACCATTGGTTCACGTCCTTCAAGGAGATGGCATTTATCACTGATAGCCTTTGTGATCTTTACTAGGCTGGCAACTATCTGCCTCACATCTGAAGAGGCAATGCCAGTAAGGAGATCCAGGTTGTCCAGGTTGATAGGCTTCAGACAGCCAGTGATCAAGTGGCAGGTGTTGTTCAATGCTGAGTTTAGGTTTTCGGCATATGTTGATCTCTCCCAAACAGGACAAGCATACTCTGCAGAGGAATAGCACAAGGCTAAGGACGCATATCTTTAGTGTGCTGTGGCTCCCCACTCGGAGTTGATCAGTTTCCGTAGGATGTTGTTCTGAGAGCTGACTTTCATTTTGTCTTCTTTACACATTCCCTGAATGAGAGTGTGCGGTCCAGGGTCACGCCAAGGTTGACAGGGTTGGTGCGATTCTCAAGTTGTATTTCAGGCCACGTGATGTTCAGGGGTCGGTTTCTCGGTTCCTGAGATGAAACGAGCACACTTGAGTTTTTGCAGATGGTTACTCTCCTAGTAGAGAAGTAGCTCATCTAAGGCTGAGTTGAGGTTTGTTTCTACTGACTCAAACATACTCTCTTGAGATGTTAGGCAACGGCATCAGCATAGATGAATCGCTTAGTTTATTGATTGATCATTAGTATAGATGTTGTATAGTAATGGAGCCAGCACACTACCTTGAGATAAGCCATTTTTTGTCAGCGTCAGTGACTGTTTGTTGTTTAGGGTAACATAAAAGCGCCATTAGTATAGATGTTGTATAGTGAAGATTGCATAAAATATATGTTAATGGACACATGGTAAGAATGGACCCGTTCTTGTTTTTAGTAGCGCGCCCAATAGCGTTTCAGCTAGTAGCGTTTCTACCACTTAGAAAGTGTGTGGAGATGCAGATGACAAGTTTTTTGTTTTTCTTACTATTCCATGTTGATATACACAATTTAAATGAATGATCTTTTTAAATACAATTTCTTGAATAAAGGGATAGCACGGTGGCTAACGACGCGGACTAAGAACCTGGGTGTGCCGAGTTTGAATCCAGTTCGCTCCACAGAAACACTTTCACCAAAAAACCCAGACCTGACCTTGTGTCTAACCTACCTGGAGATGAGTTAAATAAAATACTACCTGCTACTATAATTAGGGAGTGGAGGGGGGGGGGGGTCCAGGTCCGAGTTGTCTATCCTTCTTTTTTAAAATAAATTGTGGGTTACAAGTTTGCACAGCTATGCAAACGTTGGAATTTGTTTGTTGCATAGTTGAAGGGTAGCCAAGTTCAAGTCGGTCCCATGTTTTGACTTGCCTTTTGTCTGATGAATATGATGATGATTTCTGATCAGCTTTTATTCTTTTTTACAAACGAGTCACTGCTTATCAGGGCCCCCCCAAGCCACTTGTAGTGGTGTTATTCTTTCAGTCAGCCATCTTGGATTAGGACTGCACATGCTTGTTGACTTCAAACAAAAAAGTTTTCAAGAGACAAAATCTTTTATCGGTTTACATGTTTATTCGTCATTTTCCCATGACTATCACTGTAGGTGGCTGAATCATGGAAAATAATATCTAAGCTGGCAGAGCGGTTAGGTCACTTCTGCTTCTCATCTTACTCTCTCTCTTTCCTGTTGAAATTTTCCAGAGGTGGATGTGGGGTACTTTGAACAACCACGGTTCACTACTTTCATTTTCCAGAAATATGAATAAACATGTGAACCGACAACAGGTGTTATTTTCTCTTGAAAACCTTTGTTTCAAGCCGCCAAGCAAAATGGCTGGTTGGAAGAATTAAACCACCACTAGATGATCAGAAATCATCAAGTGAAAGTATGTAGGCCAACTGGCACTTGGCTACTAGAGATGGGCGGTTTTACCGAAAAACCGCGGTTTTTCGGTTTCGTCTCCATACCGAATACGAATCGTTTTTTTTTTTTTAAACCGTAACTGTTCGGTATTGTGTTTTTACTACAGTAAGCCACCATATACAAGGAAACACGGTTGAAAAGATTTTCTGATTTGAATAAAATTGAATATTACCAAAAAATGTTATATTAGTAAGAGGACAGATTGAACAAATATATGATAAAAACATTTAATGTACTTAGCAATACACATCGACCAGAAAACTGTTTGGATAATCACATATTTGAGGGTAGTTCTATTAAAATAGTCATATCTTAAAAACTAAAGCACTTTAAGAGCTCAAAATACCATCATTTTGTTAGGAAATGAATATCCTTACATTTTTCGTACCCAACTAGTAAATAAATTAATCTTTCATCTTTTTTTATGCATTAAAATTATAATTGTACGTTGTTTTGTCTTTCGGTAATAGTAATTTTAAATTATCTTATCCTAAAAAATATTGTCCTTTTTTTGAGCGAAAGTCAACAATGGCTGCTAGTATTGCTGATATAACAATCAATCAGCAGCAGCGTCTTGTAAAGCTTTGTAAAATTTGTTTATAAACTTCTTTAAAAGTAAGATAAAAATACTTTTTGTGCTTAAAAAAGTTAATCCTATTTGGTTCTTTTATAAAAAATACTTTAAAAAATACTGGTTTTCACTCAACTTTCGAACTTCTAGTAGTAATGACTTTCTAGTCGCCAATTTAAAAAAAAAATTAAGATTTTACTTTTTTAGGCGATTACGTCTTAAAGTCTTGGCGAAAAAAAGAAAAAACAAAACAAAAAATAGTTTAGAATTTAGAGTGGGGGATCAGTTTCGCATATAAATTTAATGTAAAATGATCTCCGATTTCCCGGCCATTCTTGCCTTTTAGTGAAATTTATAAAATAAATAATTACTCTACCATTAACTCTAGGTACGACTAACAAGCCCACCTCCTAAAAATGCCTTCTTGAACGTATCGTACCATTAACCTTAAATATGAGTGGCAAGCCACCCCTAAAAAACTCCCTTAACCCTAACACTAAGTCCGAATGGCAACCTCCATCCAAAACAAAACCCCTTCCTTAACCTTATCACTAACGCTAAGTCCGAGTAGGAAGCCCTAATCCTACAAAAAAGCCCATTAAAACCACACATCTAAAAAAAAAAATTAAAAAAAAAAAGCAGACGCCCATAAAAAAAACACACAGGATTTATTTGCCATAGAAAAAAATTGATTAATGCCCTAAAACGCTAAAATGGCCCGGAAATTGTGAATTATTCTACATTAAATATATGTGAAACTAATCCCCCACTCGAAATTCTAAAAGAATTGTTTTTTTTTCTTTCTGCTAAGTTTTCAGGGTGTTCACACTTAATTGCCCCTAGCCTTACCACTAACCTGAAGTTCAAGTGGTAAGCCCCCCCCCTCCTCCCACAAAGACCCTCATAATCGTCTAAAAAAAAAGAAAAAAAAAACAAAACAAGAAAAACGCACAAGATTTATCTCCCATAGAAAAAATAATTAACTGTCCTAAAACGCTAGAATGGCCTTGAAATGGGGGATTATTTTATGTGAAACTGATCCCCACTTTAAATTCTAAAATAATTGTTTTTGTTTCTTTCTTTCTGCCAAGTTTTTCAGGGTGTTAACATGTAATTGCATAAATAAAAAAAGTAGAATCTCATATTTTGGGGAGGTAAGGGGGTGAGTTAGCAGAAGGTGTAAATCTACAATAATGCTAAAGAAATCTTGCAATATATTCATTTTTAAACAGTCCTAGTATTAGATTTTAGTTTCTTGTACATAAAATGTATTACAATTCAACTTTGAGTTTTCTAACTTCTTTCTTTTAATGGATTCATGGTATTTTTAAGGTATTGCAGCATATTTATGTGCACTTAGTGCAGATTACTTGGAAACCATTAATTTCTGGAGATTTTCAGTGGCATATTCTGATTCCTTGTACAAAAATACACTTATATGGTAAATTGCATTGCTTAATCTTGTGTTTTAACAAAGATATAACATTTTTACTGAAAAATTTGTGTAAAAAATGTGACGAAACGCATATGGTCTTAAAGAGGGGAAAATATCCAATTGTGTGAGGCACAAAAATAGTCATAACTTCCTTATTTTTAGTCAGATTTAAAAAATTTAAAAAGATTCTTTCTTAGATCATCAAGCTCTTTCTATATATGCCATTATTGAGATATTTTAAGCAATTTAAATTTTTTCATGTGTATTGCTACTTGTAGGAAGAAATCTTTGTTTACAGTTTGTTTATCATTAACATTTTGAATTTTCAAATGAAAAAAAGAGAAATACAACAGACAACATGACATCGTATTTTTAGCATAAACTATTTTCAAATGAAAAAGATTTTCGACATCATACGGAACGCGTTTGATTTTTTCTATTTGATTCAACTCAAAATTGTAAAATAATTATTTGTTTGTTTCAGAGTTATCTAAAAAAATAAGTTATTAAAATGAAATTAAAAAAAAATACTTGTAAAAGTAAATAAACGAAAAGTAGTGAGCGAGTATAAACATTTAAAAAGAAAAAAAGTAGTTGCCAATGCTAGTATCACTTTATTCGGATTTAAAAAATTATTTTAAACATTAGGCATTTCATTGTTTACTTTTGAAAAGCCACTTCATACATAAATTGTCATTTCTAGAGAACTATCTCTCAACTATACCGTTTTCTCTCCCAAAAATGGGTTATTCAAAAAGTAGACTATGCAACGATTTATATTTTACTAAATTGTTAATATGGTATTTATTTAGAGTTGACAATTTATTCGAAAGTTTAATTATTAAACTTTAATCCAAGTCATGAATTCTATGACTAAAATTACCTTAAAGCTTAAAAAATGACTTTAGGTGAATTAATAATCTCTACTTTTTTTTAACCATCCTTCCTTTTCCTTTGGCGCGGTTTTCGGGTGTACTACTAGTCTTTTACGCATGTCTATAAAGTTTTATTACCCTGTCTTAAAAACAAATATTAACCCCAACACACACCAGTTGACAGAACTTCGAGCACACAAAATGACAGACATCCCAACAGTCAACACCGGCAATTCGAGAAGTATATGGTGTGTTTATTTTACGTGACAAGACACAACGTCTTGCAAACATTTTCACCTATTAAAAAATTAAAATTTTTATCTGTCAAATAATTTTGACAATATTTCATTTTCATCATCATTTTTGCTTAATTTTATTCGTAAAATTATTTTGTTTGTTTAAATAAATTTTCGTTGTTTAATTTCTTGCATTTCTGAGTTCTATTTTAGCTTCTGATGGGTTAAAGAATTAGATAGAATGTATATTCAAACTCAGTTTTATTCTTCAGAAATCTTTCATGAATCTTTGGTCACTGTTTTAACGAGTTAACTGTTGAAAAGGTATCAGAACTTTGATTACAACAGTCAACACCTTAAAACTTATATGATTCATATCATGGAGAATGATTCAGTCACAAAATTATCGAAACAGTGGCATAATTCAACTAAACGTTGAATAATAACTAATCATCACACAAGAGAATGAATAGCTTCCACAGTAAAAAAATTTTTTTCAAAAAAAAAAGAACCGTAAACCGAGGTTTTAAGGGAAAAAAACCGAAACCGATACCGAAACCAAAATTTCAAAACCGCATAACTCTATTGGCTACCTTTCAACTACGCAACATACCAATTCAAACAATGTTTACATAGTTGTACAATTTTGAGAATTGTTCTCTCACAGCAAAAAAAAAAAAAAAAAAAATGACAGTTCAGTTTTTTTCATTGCTTTTGTACCGAAACAATGGAAACAATCTTTTGAGTATTATTGTAGATTAACACACTCTGCTAAATCACCCCCTCCAAAAAATGAAATTCTACTTTTTTTAAGGCGATTAAAAAAAAGCAATTACAAAAGAAAACAATTTTTTTTGAATTTTGAGTGGGGGGGGATCAGTTTCACATATCAATTTAACGTAAAATGAGTTCCATTTCTGGGCCATTCTAGCAAATAGAACAGTAAACCAATCTTTTTAGATTGAGATAAATGATTTTTGGGGAAGGAATTTACTTTTTTTTTTTTAGGCGATTATGTGTGTTTTTTTCCAACATTGTAACTCGGACTTCGGGTAAGTGGTATAAAAATTTGGTTAATGCCCTAAACAGAATGACACGGAAATGGGGGATCATTTTGCATTAAATTTATATGCAAAACTGATCCCCCACTCTAAATTCTATCATTCTTTTCTACACCAAGTTTTATGAACAATACGTAATCACCTAAGACAGTACGGTAAAGGAAGAGTGTGAGAAAACATTGTAATATCGAATAAAGTGAGAAAATTTTATTTTGTGTTTTTTTTTTTAGTCTTTAATGGTAAAACAGCCTGTGAGCGAAAGATGCTTCAAGAAATGTGAGAACCCTCCAATGGAAAGACAAGTATTTCATATTATGTAACGTAGCCCCAAGCAAAAAAAAAAAAAAAAAAAAAAAAAAAAAAAAGGGGCAACCGTGTTACACACCTACATTAAAGAGGATAACAATAAGGAGGGGAATAATCCAGGGATCGGCTAAAATTTGTAAAATTACCACTGAAATTAAAATAACATCAAAATTATTTCCACTGACCTTTTGATAAGTTTGTGTGATGTTGTCCAGATTTTTCCCCCTGTAGACTTTTTGATTGTGACCGTCTATCAAATAGGCAGATTTAATGAAACGTGTTGTCACTTCGTACGCCCCGAACATCTTGACCATCTCATTTAGAGGATCCCTTGAATCAAACAAAAGTGTGCCCAAATCAGCTTCAACACCTTAATGAGAGAAATTAGAATCTATGTAAATTTCATTTGAAATTTAAGTTCTAAATAAAAACATTTTTCATTAATAAAAGATGAAAACTTCTTTTTTTTAAATAACTGAGAAATAATTAGGAGAAAATTAATTAATAAATATCAATATTTCATTCTGAATAGCCATTTTCGTTTTCTTTAGCGATGGTCCATGTTGTTAAAAAAAAAAAATTGTGATTTGCTTTAATTTCTTTTCAAATATAATTATTCCTGCTTGGAATATTTCTCATGGGAAGACATCTTTCTTTTCTGCAGCAAATGTCAATTACAGATGTATGCCATTTTTTCTATTATTACAGAATAGTAAAACTGATACATTCTTTCATTTAATAAAACCAAATAACTGTTAAAAACATTCATATTTTCATTCAGATAGAAACTGCCATGGAAAGAAATAGATCAAATTACCCGAATTCATTCTGTCCTTCCATAAAGTAATTTTCTTCGTAAAGCAACTAATTTATCTGAAATACTGTTCAGACAATAGAATACTCTAAATAACTATTAAATATTCTAATTTAGACAACCTCAACTGCTTATTGCCTCTTGCGGCAATGGCCATCATTGTGGTGAAAGTGCTGCCACCTTGTGTTCTGTGCCTACAGCGGAAGTGCGACAGTTGTTTTCCACAAATAAGTGGGACAATCGACTAATTCATACCGTTGGCTATGCAGAGAAGTCATGCTGCCAACCAATCACTGAGTGAATTTGCGTAATTAAGTGTAATATTAGCCAGCAAAATTTGCTTATTCACCAGTTTTTGTCTTCTGCGTGATTCATATTGATGTGCAGACGTTTCTCTATCATAACCTTCTATTCGTGCTTCCGGTGATCCTGTTGTTTTCGTCCCTCGTGTCTGTTATTTCTATCAGTTTTTGAAGGACTCGATTCACAAACAGTTCATTCTTTTTTTTTTTAAGGTACTTACACAACCATTCATTTCTTTTCTAAAATAAGTGATAAGGTGTTTCTGCAGTTCATTTACATGCGAAGCACTTTCCTTTTTTATATCGATTTTACTTCCATGTGCAACTGAACAGATGCCTAAATCGGCCATTTTGAATCGGGGTCATTTCAGTAAAACACTTATAGCAAAAGTTCTACATAGTTTTCAACCATAGATTTATTGTAAATACCATGACATAAGACAGACAAATTATTTAGATAATTTAAAATAAAATGCTTTTTAAGAAAATGAAGGTCAAAGTTTAAGGTCAACTTGCCTTATTTGACCTCTAAGATAAAAAATAAATATGGTCCATTTTACATCCGTTTTTAGGTGAAAAAAAAAGAAAAATAACAGCAAAGATATTAAATTTTAAACTTTGTCAGTACCATTGAAAATTCATATTTTTGGCAAAGATCATAACTTAACTGCTCAAAAGGCAAGTTGACCTTAAACTTTGACCTTCATTTTCTTAAAAAGCATTTTATTTTAAATTATCCAAATAATTTGTCTGTCTTACGTCATGGTATTTACAATAAATCTATGGTTGAAAACTATGTAGAACTTTTGTTATAAGTATTTTACTGAAATGACTGATTCAAAATGGCTGATGCACATGGAAGTATAATCGATATAAAAAAAGGAAAGTTCTTCTCATGTAAATGAACTGCAGAGGTCAGACTGGGGCCATTCAACTCGTATCATGAAGATCTAAGTGTAGGAAATCTGAAAAAAGTCTGTGTCAGTCATGGAAGAAGTGCAAAGGCAGCCAACTGAAAACCTGGATTAAAACGGTGAAGATAGACATGGAGCTGATAGCTTCGCCCTGCGTTTTTGGTATGCGTTACTGGAACCAAGAATGGCTGATTGGTGTGGGTGGACTGTCTTTAAGTGGGGGACTCATTTGGAGCCGGCTCAACCCAACCTGGGTGAATTCTGTTACAAGTTGTAATCACCATAATACCGCATTCATTATAAGCTGCCCTACTTAAAAATATCTTCAGTATTCGAAGTATATTATAATTCTTTCATCTTCAACCATTAACAAAAGATTAAAGTGATTAACTTGTTTACGAAGAAACTAAATTGTATTCTGGTAGATTTAATTTGATAATTTTTTTTTAGGTATGTTTTAGTACTTTATGCTATTGCATATTTTTTTTCAATAAATGATCACTTAATAATATGTAAGCACACTTTTGTTAATATAGAAATTTCATCAATGTGGGGGAGCAAAAGAAAATAATATAAGGGGACAGGTTAGTAGTAGGGTCTTACCCCTACCAACTCTCTCTAAGGGCAAAACACCTACTGTTTTTTCAGCTAATGTACTGGAAAAAAGCAGGTCAATCTCTAGATGAGAATGGGACATGGGAAGAAAAAAAAAATGAATGATCTAAAAAAAAAATATTGGCAAAGAAATCTTATTTTAACACTCATTCTTAGACATACATTTGCTTTTTTTATGGGGGGGGATCTAGATTAAAATTAACTAAATGTTTTTTTTTCTGAACATTTCAGTTAATTATTTCCTTTTGATAGAAAAAAGGGGTTGCTCAATGAAGAGGGAGGGGCGGGTACTATTTTAGAGCAAAGTTAAATACAAAGTTGTTTTTAGTGTGTGGAAAATCCAGCTACCCCCCCCCCCCCCCGCAAAAAAAAGTAGCATTCTGGATTGGGATTAAAATTACCTCAGTCTAGGAAGATTCCTAGTCTTCCTCTGACCAAGAACAGAACAGATACTACACTTTATGGGAAGCAGCAGCAGCAGTGGCGAATGTTGTTTTTAAGTATCAACTCTCAATTTGAAAAAATCGAAAGTCAGCAGTTTCTTTCAGCCAACCAGATGCAAGAATATTTACCTCCTACTTTCGTGCATAATATAAAAATCCAAACACAGCTTTCTTTCTTTTTTGTGGTTTTTCCTTTCAGACTCAACACACGTATGTCACAAATCCAGCCGTCAGCAGACCCGAGAGACATCACAAACTACTGTACACACAAGTTTATACACACTCTCACTGACAAAACAGGAACACTAATATACATGCACATTTACAATGCCTACCCAATTTTCACACTGCTATACACAAACTCACACGTCAGCCAAAACAAACATGGCTACTCAACTCACTTTGGCCTTTTGGCTAAGATCAAAGTGTAGTATCTGTTCCCATGGATACTGCACCCCATACTGGTATTGTCTTGGCCTTCGGGGTTTGACTTACGCTGGTCAATGGGTCTGTCCTGTGCAATTCTAGGAGGTCCACCCTCCCAGGCTTTGCCTCCCCTCTTTGGGGAGGAGTAAGTTTATTGCTTACTGTCTGAGGCGCCCCTACCGGGGAATGCCGACGGGGCTGCCCAGGCAATTTTTAAATGGCCAGAGTGCTCACCTCTCGGGCGCTGGCTTTTCAACCCCCACTTTCCCGACCCTGGGTCACATCTTACTTGTGGGAGTAGGATAAAAACTGGCCTTGTGCCTAACTCCTGGAGAGAAGTAAATCAATACTCAACTCACTAAAAAATTCCTTATTCACTTAGAAGATTCCTAGACACTTTGAACTCTCATTTACTGCTAACTTTTAAATTTTGGTTGTCTTAACAAGTTATCAATAAAATTGATGTATTTATGTACGGATCGACTTTGTCTTTCTTTTGATATTGCCTTATCTTCAACAACTTTGATCCGAGCCTTTTAACAAATAGAAGAAATGGACAACATTTCCTTCATGTTTGTTTGCTCTATATTTTTAAGTGTTGAACATTATTAGTTATTATTTCAAATGGGTTGATTCCTATTTCAGTCACAGAAATTATTTAAAATAATTTGTTTGGAAGTAATCTTCCAAACAAATTATTTTCACGCAAACCAGGTTTTATTTTAACAAGAAAACAAAAATTATAGTAAGTTGACTAGTTTACACGAAACAGTGATTAAAAACTAGTAATATTCGAAAAACCCAATATGGAATCATGCAATTTCAGAGGAGATTGCAAGGGAGATAACCTAAAGCCCCGGCAAAACAAAAATAGAATCATATTTACTTTAGTTACTGAGGGTTGTTATCTAGCAAAACACCAAAATCTGCTATATATATTTACAACTCTATGTCTGTGTGATGTTTGTGTGTTCCCTATAGAAAGAAAGGTTAGAGATTCTACATAAAATCTAAAAGTATATTCTTATGTCAAATTTACCTTAAAGCAATTTGTTGCGTGACTATGCATCATATTTGCCTATTTCAACCGGGTGTCGACGTGAACAAATTCATCACCGACCTAAACAAGGCATATGCTATTCACATGTGACCAGAACGTCAAGAATACCCCTAAATTGAAGGAGGAATTTTTAAAAGTGGCTACACAACTACTTAACGATGGGATATTTCAATAGATCGAGTACTCAGCAGATGCGACAACCTCATTCGACCAATTAAAGGCTTACCTGTTACTGGCACATGGTAGCCACATGGTGAATTTTCAGTACTTGAGCCTTGTGCAGGACCTTCAGCATAAGGAGGGCGAAAAGCTGATGGATTTCGCAGGAAGAATGGAAAGGACACTTAGAAAGGCAGCAGTCCACATAAAGGACAAAAATCAGAAAAAAAATCAGATCGAAATGTCGGCGGACACGTTTTTTTCGTTAATGGGTGTCATGTTGATGAGCGAGAAGGTGAAAATGTGGGCACCAAGGATTTTCTCACACATAGTGAAAACTATAGATAGACACTACACTGCTGGAGGCATCGCAGGTTACATCGGCCGAAACGTTCTTGAGAATAATACCTAAGATGAGAACAGTAGTCCGAATATTCCAAATTATAAATCCTCATCTCAAAAATTCAGAAATATAATTTTTTAAAAAGGGAATTATTTTACCTAAAAGAAAAGGCTACGAAAAAATAAAAAAAGGGATCCTTGAATTCAAACACCTTAAAACGATAAAAAAAAGAAATGACAAATTCTTCATTTTTAGTGTAATAAATAAATAAAAAGATCATTTATAAAAAATAAATAAAATAAACAAATAAACTTATACAGGTAGGTAGAAGAATAAAATGACAATGATATGCTTATTTTTAATAATGAAGACGATTCTCTATTATAAATGACTGCGATTGAGTCACGTGAGCCAAATGCCTGGCGGCGGGGTGTGGCGGTGTACAGCGGGTATAAAAAGTTCCACCCACCCCAACTTGTTCAGTCAGGATTCGTTCTTGACAATCAGTCCGGCAGGAACTGGGTTATTTCGGTGACCTTTTATCTGTCAGGCTGAGGTATATGTTCTGGGTAGTTCTAGGAGGTGCACCCTCCCAGGCCTTGCCTCCCCTCTTTGGGGTAGAGTAAGTTCATAGCTTACTGCCTGAGGCGCCCTGACCGGGGAATGACGACGGGGCTGCCCAGGCTATTTTTGCTAAACCAGAGTGCTCCTTTTTTAGGGGCGCTGGCTTGACTCTCTTCCGACCTCCCGCCACATATTGCTGCGATGGGAAGCAATTAAATACTGGATCCTAATCTGGATAAGTACCCAGAACGGCTTTTTCTTTTTTTAAACCTAACCTAAAACTTATTTTAGGTTTAATTCGACAAAAAAGTCGGTTTGGTTCGGTTAAAATTCTGTAGAAGCACCCCGAAAAAGTTTATTTAAAGTAGTAATTAGTTGCAGGGGTCAAGTTTGCTATTTAACGTAAAATGACTCACAATAAAGTTTTCGACCAGTGTTTGGCAAAAAAAATTTTTTTTTAAAACATAAACAAAAAAAAAATACCCGAAATTCAACCAGGAATCACATCATTATTTAAATAATCACCTTTAATTCTGTCAAACGAGACCCGGTCTGTCCAGACACGACCTCCATAACGCGACTTTCGAGCTTCGAAGACGGTTACATCGTAATGTTCCATGTTGGCAAGTGTTCGGGCGGCCGTCAAACCCGCAATTCCCGCCCCAATAACCAACACCGTCTTTCTGCTGAGGGAATCGGCATTCCAGTTACTGGCGTTGTTCTTTCCTGATAGTTCGTCGTGGGCTGTACGAACAACAGTCAACGAAGAAAAAACAGAGAGAAAAAAGAAAAGCTGAACAACATCTTTCCGCTGTGAAATCATGTCAACAAAACTAGAGATTCGAAGGGTCGCGGTCCTCTACGAATATAACGTATACTACTTCTAGGTCACACCTGTTTATAACCGACAGGTGGCGTCCTCCAACCTGGCAAGTGCGCTCCCTTGAACCTTTTTAAACAAATAGAACCCCCCCCCCCTTTGTCACCAGGCACGATCTAGAGAATAAGTTATATGTCACCAGAGAAAAGACGGAAATGAGGAAAAAGATAAGTTCAACTAAGATAATAAAAATCGGTAATCAGTTATTATTACCGACATAAATTATTTTAAAAGAAATACCGTTGAGAAATTAGTCAAAAACAATTTATTTTGTTTTATCTACTCAGTTGTGACCTATTTGCGTTATAAATTTTAATATTTAATAGAATTATAAGCATTTTAAGTTTGTTCATGTTTCTAACTGGCTAAACAAAGATGGCTACTTTCCTCAGATCTGATATTTACGGAACTTTAAAGGCTTATAACTTATATTAATTTTTTTTTTTTAACGCAAAAAAGTCGAATTAATAATTACTAATTTGAATATCCGTCTGTGGTGTTTGGTAATAAACAACAGTCAATTGTGGTGGTTGTAAACATACCTTTATTTAACAAGGGTTATAACAACATGTGTGTATCAACGGTCGTAATCTCTCTATCTATGTCCCTAGCTATATCGCTGCTGCTGCTGCTTCCTGCTCTCGTACCGATCACGTTGGTACGTGATCTTCGACACTACATCTTCCCTCTTTTTTTTAATAAATTTATGTCACTATAAAGTCTTCTTGCCACACTGGGGTGGATCTTACTCTAGGTGTTCTGATTGAACCACTAGGGGCAGTTAGGGCCGATGTTAGGGGTTCTTGAGCAGTTTCCTTAGGGTCTGGACTGGAGATGGGAAGTGCATCGATTGGGTTGAGGTGTGTGTCTTCGATATCTGTTGTAGAAGTAGGGGGCCAGTGGGTTGTATCAGGGGGAGAGTAAACTGCTTTAGGGACGTCGGTGTAGTCAGGACTATACTGCATGTCGCCGGGTACCTTTTTTACATGGGCAGCGTTTCTCATTCTCACTTGGCCTTGGGGTTGTTGTATTAGAACAGCATTTCCCTTCTTTTCCACAACTTGATAGGGCTGAGACTCGAACCGAGCGTCCAGCTTGTTTGTTCTGTGTAAATTTTTACACAATACTGTGTCCCCTCTCTGGATCTGTTGGTCTCTGGCTCCTCTTCTCTGGTCAGCAGCTATGTTGCGTTTTAGTTTGTGTAGAGCATCCTTATCATGTACGTCACTAAAATCAGTGGACGCTCCTACAATACTTGGCAGCTTACCTCGGAGTTCGCGGTTCATTAGTAACTTCGCTGGGGATACTCCGGTTACTGTGTGAGGGGTGGTTCGGTATTGGAACAGAAAATTCCTTAGTTCAGTCCTCCAGTCTTTCCCTTCGACTTTGGCGATCTTAATTGCCTTTAGGATTGTTCTGTTGAACCGTTCCACTTCGCCGTTGGACTGTGGCCAATACGGGATCCCTCTCACCTGGGTGATGCCGTGAGTATTCATATACTCATTGAATTCTCTTGATGAGAATGGCTGTCCGTTGTCACTCCTCAGATAGTTGGGATATCCATGATGATTGAACATCATTTCTAGTGCACCCGTTACATTTTTGGCATTTGCTATTTTCATATGCGCAACTTCTGGCCATCTTGAGTAGTAGTCGACAACAGCCAGCAGGTAGTTCCCTTCGGAGACACTCAGTAGGTCAACAGCTACATAGGTCCAGGGTTGGTCAGGCAGCGGTGTACTCTCTAGTTCTTCTGGAGGGGCATTTTTGCCAACCACTTGACATGGGTAACACGCTTTTACTCGCTTTTCTGCCATTCTATCCATCTCTGGCCACCAAACTTTGGACCGTAGGCGATTTTTGGTTCGCACAATCCCTTGGTGTCCTTCATGAGCCAGTACAACTACCCGCCCCTGAAGTGCCTCAGGGATTATGATCCTGCGTCCTCGGATGACCATCTGTCCTGCTATCCAGAGTTCATCTTTGATTGCATGAAATGCAGTACCTTTGAAATGGGTCCAGTCATTTTCGGATATAGCTTGCCGAAGTTTGGAGATCGTAGCATCATCCTTTGAAGCTTTTTCCACTTCACAGGGAGTCAGTGCCTGAGGTACAGTATCTTTAATGATACTGTAGATGTAGTCCATTGTTTCCTTTTCCTCAGTTTTGTCTGGGTTTTCAACGGGCTGTTGACTCAGCAGGTCCGCCTTATTGGTTCGGCCAGGAATGTGGATGACTTTGTAGGTGAACTGTTGTAGAAACAACAGCCATCTCTCCACTCTTGCTGAAGGGGGCTTCGAGGAAGGTGATAGTACCTTTACCAGCGCTTTGTGATCAGTCAGGATCTGAAAGTCACATCCAATGAGGTACAGACTGAACTTTTTGCATGCCCAGAATACTCCCAGTGCTTCTCTTTCAAATTGAGAATATCGGGACTTTGTTGGTGTGAGCTTCCTACTGGCATAGTATACTGGTTTCCAGTATCCGTTTAGCTGCTGTTGTTCAATGATTGCACCCACGCCAACGGGAGAAGCATCAGTTGTGATTCTAGTTGGCAACTCAACACTGTAGTATGCCATGACTGGCGCTTCAATTAACCCTTTCTTTAGTTTGTTAAAGGAATATTGTTCCTCTTCTTCCCATTTCCAATCAGAATCTAGTCTTGTAAGATCCCAAAGTGGTGCAGTTACACTAGCAAAATGGGGCACAAACTTAGCACAGAATTGGGCCAGTCCCAAGAAACTCCTCATCTGTGATGCATCTTTTGGTGGAGGAGCATCAACTACAGCCTTCACCTTTTCGTCCGAGACCTTCAAGAATTTGATCTCATCGTCGTCGCCAGTTTGTGGTGTTTGGTAATAAACAACAGTCAATTGTGGTGGTTGTAAACATACCTTTATTTAACAAGGGTTATAACAACATGTGTGTATCAACGGTCGTAATCTCTCTATCTATGTCCCTAGCTATATCGCTGCTGCTGCTGCTTCCTGCTCTCGTACCGATCACGTTGGTACGTGATCTTCGACACTACATCTTATATTAATTTTTTTTTTTAACGCAAAAAAGTCGAATTAATAATTACTAATTTGAATACCCGTCCCAGAATGGGTTTCTAATACCGGAACTTCTAAGGCTAATGTTATTGTTCTCACCCAAAATTTAAAAAAGAAAGAAAGTTACTGTTGAATTGTCGACTGAATATAGTTCCACTCAACCAAGTGGTGATAAGGCCATCGACCTGATCACCGCACTACGTGATAATTACTGCGCTGCAGAGGTATCACGTGACATGAAAATTAGGCGCCAACTTTGTTCTTTCAAAATTGTATCTTCAGTCCGAGAATAAAAGTTGTGCAATACGCACATATTATTGTTACCTCATTCTATTCTTGCCTTTTCTTCTATATCTTCGTGACTACTACGATGTTACGCTCTACCCCTCAAAGCTTAGCAGTTATTTTCGACCTAAATTGGTTTCAAGAAAAATAAATTATTTAAGTTGGGAAGGTATTTTTATAGAATAATTTCCGTCTGCAAATCGATTTTTTTTCCTACGTATTTTGGGGTCGTAAAAACAAATATGCTATTTAAATTCATCGCTGCGGATTTGGGTTAGTGTTGGAGTTAATGAAGGACATGTTCTCCTGACGTCATATGACGTCACAAAACAACCAAACAACTTATTTTAATTTACCAAAAAAATAAAAAATGAAACACTCGATTGGAGACGGTAGTGATTCTATAAAATTACCTTTTGGAATTTGTGTAATTCAAAATCATTTTCTTTAAATTGGTACTACTTATTTATCATGTTGACACGCCTGTTCTCAGAGGATAACCGATGTTAAGCGACGTTGAACCTGGTCAGTACTTAGATGGGTGACCATTTGGGAATCCCAGGTGGTGTATGTAAAGCTCGGTCCTCATGGTCGTGCAAGCCAAGTGCTGGCGACAATTCCGCAACTACAACGAAAAGTCTAGGACTCTTTGTTATGATCTGCGCCGACTAGACAATGGCCGACGATGGCAGACCGAGTTCAGATTACAAACCCATTCCTCTAAAATCTAGATTTTCTTTTTGAATTTCGTTTTTATAATATTAACTAGCTGGCTTTGCCGGCTCACTATCGCTTCGCAAAGTTCGCTACTTGAAATACTTGAAACCAAAATTTTAAATAATAAACATTTCATTCATAAGTTTGTTGGAAACACGAAAGAAAAACTTTCGCATTTATTCATATAGGAAGATAAGCATTAACATTTTGGGAATGTCGAAGAAAATTAATTTATCTTTTAAATATGACCGTAAAGAAAGGAAAAGAAAGAAGAAATCAATTTGCCTGGGCGATTATGGGGAAGGGGGCGGGGCTTAACTTACAATTATTATGGGGAAGGGGGCGGGGCTTAACTTACAATTTAGAAATAGAACGTAACTTATGTTTCGGAATTTTTTAGATGATGATGGATAGTTTGTATTATTTGGACTACTGATCTCATCTTGGATGTTATTATCACAACGTTTCGGCCGATGTAACCTTCGACCATCTTCAGGTGCATCTTGTAGAACTTGGGAATCTTTATGTCGAACTCGGGAATCTGTACGGAATTTCGAATGGAACCATTTATTTAATCCACGGGGCTAGCTTGCTCTCGTTCCGTCAGCCATGACTGAGTAAAAGTCTTAAGTAACAATCAGTTCTAAGCGACAGTCTCCTGGAGGTTGAAGGTTCAAACCATCGGGATAGGCGATACTAAGAATACAATTAAAAATTATATAAGACTTCTACCCGGTTGTGGCTGATCGAACGAGAGCAAGCTACCCTCTCGGATTAAATGAATGGTTCCATTCGGAATCCTGTGCAGAGTTCGATATAAAGATTCCCGAGTTTGACAAGATGCACCTGGAGAAGGTCAGAGGTTACCTCGGCTGAAACGTTGTGACAATAATCCAAATAATACAGAATGTAACTTTTTGAAAATTTGGTTGTCACTTTCATGAAAAGAACGAAAGGGACGTTCGAACACAATTTCTAAATATTTGCCCACCAAACAAAACAATATTCCTAAACAGAACTGTTTGTTATATTGAAGTCAAAACAATCATTGAATTAAAAAATGATAGAAAAATAATTAATAAACTGCGCTTTTCTAAAGGAATATGCAAATTAATTAACCTTACAACTGATATCGCATATGCATAAGCAATATATAAAAACGCTTGACCTTTTGGCTAAGATCAAAGTGTAGGATCTGTTCTGATAGATACTACACCCTATAAACCGGTGTTGTCTTGGCCAATTTTTTTTTTTTGGGGGGGGGGGGGAATCCGAAAGGCACTTTTTTGCAAGGAGATGGATTTTCCACAATTAAATATGTTAACTATTGTTCTTAGGGACTGTCCACCTTCCTCTCACTGGGTCCTCCTTATCCACCTCCTTTAGGACATCTCGCATCACAGCCACCACATTTTCGCCAACGCTGTCCTCCCATTTCACTCCTCCTGCTTTTCTCTTCACATAACTGCAGGTTGCTCTGAGCCACCCAGCTACAGGGTAATGGCCCACCAACTTCCCGCAAACCGAGAACAATTGTCGCCTGCTCATTCTGTCGCTTCACATGGGCTTTCTGCGAACGCTCTTTTCAAACGGATTTTTATAATTTCCGCATTCTGTTGTTTGTCTTCGCTAAGCTCGAGATATAGGGCAAGGGCGTCTCCTTCCAAAAATAATGGCAAGAAAGATGCTAGGTCCGTAACGTTTTTCAGTTTCGCGACCAGCTCAACCTTCCTTATCTACTGACAAACGTCGGTACTTCCGTCGAATGACTTCACCATCGTGGTTACACCCGCGTCTGTCATTTTTCCGTGCTGAAGAAGGAAAAGAAAGAGAAGCCGGGGGATATAGCTTGTTCTTAAGTTTCGGGCAGTAGGTAGCAACCCAAAAATAAAAATAAATTCTTCTTTCTCTCCTTCTTCTTCTTCCCTTCGTTCTCTCTCTTCTTCCTTCTATCACTTTAGACGATGGCACTACGTGTTTCTCAGGCAACTGCCCCGCCGCTCTTACCCAAACATTGATTGCTATTATAGTACAGCCTCCTTCCCACAATCCGTCTCCGCCGGAAGCACTTCTGTTTCCGCCGGAAGTACTTCCTTCCCATAAAACGCATTGCCCCTTCTCTTTCTTTTCTTTCGTTGTGCCCGGCTCCCCACACGAGGTAAGTTGTACGTTTGTTGTCGTCTCATTCAAATATACAACAGAACTGATTTGATTTTGGGATATCTAGCTAAAAAGTCACGGTCGTGGAAAAGGTGAAAGTCACATTTTTGGTGGTAACTTCAGTTCTGTTTATTGTAGAGACTCATTGCTTGGCCCATATTGTAGCCAATGAAGTCCATCATTTTTAATGCCTTGACCCTCAAAAATTGAGTTACGGTTGTAATTTTGACAATATTTCAACTTCTGATTATTCAAAATTTGATATATTGATTTTTGATATCAATAACCACCATGCAAAATGTCAGCCTGATTAGATAAATAGTTTCTGAGTTATCAACTTTTTGTGGCATAACTTTGGAATATTTCATACAATTTGGCCCATCCTTATGTTGTCAGGCGAATGTATGGAGTCTCATGACTGACTTCTGTTTTTGTTTCCTTATGGTTTAAATTATATTAAAATTAGAGGTAAAACTTCAATTGTTGTTTGTACTCCTTATAGACCCTTGATAAGGAAAAATAGGTAAATGTTTACTTTAACGTCCTAATCATTATCATCATATTCGGTTTAAGGTCTGTTTTATATGCTGGCATATGTTGGACATCTTTAAGAAATTGACTTCAAAACTAACCTAGCTCTGCCCAAGCTTTTATTTATCCCTCTTTCCCTCAATTCTATTCTTATCACTTCCTCCCATGTTTTCCTTGGCCTTTCCCTGTGAACTGAACCTGCTAACTCAACTTTTTCTACATCTATTCTTCCAAGAACTCTTATCCGTTCTTTCATATGTGACCATACCATCGCAGTCTCCTGTTCTGCACACATCTCTTTATACTGTTTAGATTTAATCTTCCTCTGAGCTCATCAGATCTAAGCCTGTCTTTAACACTCACATTACACACCCATCGTATCATTCTCATATCCTTTCTCTCCATACAACAGGTCCTCAACCCTCACTGACCAGGTTTCACTTCCATACATTATCACATTGTGTACACATGCCTGATAGACTCTTCTGTTGGTCGACAGTTGTTTAGTAATGGCAGAAATTCTATGAACTTACTCCATCCACTCCTAACTTGTACAATCACACTAGCACCTGCTCCACCTTGTGCTCAAATGGTATCACCAAGATAACAAAACTTCTCGACAACCTTAAGAGCTGCGCCATCCACATATATTTTCTCCATATCTGAATTCTCATCCGTCTCCATTATCTTACAACTTCTTGCACACAAACTGGTCATCCTCTCTCAACCTACCAGTAATTTAATCTCACATAAATATTTACTTTGAGGCTATTCGATGGTGAACACATCTGAATTGGTTGATTCGGTTCATTTTTGTCTGACAGAAGAGTTCTAATAAAGGACACTTCTGAAAAACTGAGAATTTTTGTTGGTACAAAAGTTGGATGATGACTTGAATTGGGTTAGGGTTAGGGTTAGGGTTAGGGTTCCTTTTGTTATCTTGGAAATATGTTGAGTGCTGAAGGTGTTGCGAGTTGAGCTCTACCATTAGGGTAAAACCGGCATGGGGTAAGTTCTGCAAACTGTTACCAATTCTGACATCATGTGCTATCCATCATACTACAAGAGGGAGGGTATATAGCAGCTGTGTCAGGTGTGTGATGCTGCATCATCATCATCATCATCATCATCATCATCAACAACCGGTTTATATGTTGAATCAGGCCACAATTAATCCTCTGATGAGGGTGGGGCCTGATTGTTTAGTCTCGATCTAAGTCTTCCCTTCCATTCTTGTCTTTGGTAAGGCCTGACGGAATCCATACCCATGGCTTTCCTATTACGTTTGATCACATCCTCCCAAGACAACTTGGGTCTGCCAGTGATGGTCTTCTCTGCTGGCACATTCAATTGTCGGACTTTAGCAATCAAGCCATTGCTGCGCTCAACATGCCCCAATCAACGCAGTCTGCGCTTCTGCATGATGTCTGCAAGGCTTTTCAAGTTGACTTGTGCGAGTAGAGACCCAAAAGGTATGCCTTGTTCAGGCCTCATCAAACAAATCCATCTGACCATTGTCTTGTCATTACGGTACAGTTTCTTTAGTTTGCCGGCAGAGACAGCCCAAGTTTCGGAGCCATACATTAGGACACTTCTAACACATGAGGAGTATACACAACCTCTCGTAGCTGTTGGCATGTGTTTGTTTGTTAGGATTAGTAGCAGCTCTCTAAACTGTCTCCAGGCAGACTTGCAATGTGTAGTTGCTGCTAATTCACAGCCTCCACCTGATGACAGCACGTCTCCAAGGTAATTAAAAATGTATGGAGGTGAGTTCTGGGCCACAACTATCAGAATAAACCCAGGCCTGTTCATCGAGTCGCGTTTTTCTGGTGACGTCATTGATAGTGGTTAGTAAGAACTACTATAAATGAGACACATGCATGAGAATCCATCTTTTTTTTCAGCAAGTAATCAGGGCTGTTGATATCTGTAACATCATCATCATCATCATCATGTGACAATTAGCGTCGCCCAGTTATTTCCCTTGTTACGAGACGTTTGGGACTCTCCTGTTTGTGTAAACTTCAGTCTAATAAAAATCTCTTGTCTTATAGCACGTCTTTACATCTCCCTCTCTCGTTCTCGATCTTTCAATACTATTTCTTTTCCGTTCATGCTTGTTATATATATAACAACAATAAGGGCGCACAGACTGCTCCCTAAGGATTATTCATTCACTTGGAAATCATTGTTAACTTGTTATTTTTTTCAACGTATTTCCTTTTTATAGATGTCAAGCATGAAAGAAAATAGGAAATTACAACATGGCATTGCATTAAAGTTCGATTTTCAAGTTTTTAAAAAATAAATTAGAATTTTATTTCGGGATAAAAATGAAAATTTAAGACTAATTAATAAATTTCATTCAAAATGTGTGCGAAAATCAAACGAAATAAGCGAGATATTCAAATAATATATTGTAAATAAACTGTTCGTTTTGAAAAAAAAATCACATATTCAAAAAAACTGTTAGTTTTCACAAATTTTAATTTCTTAAAAAATTGTCCGTTTGACCCCCCCCCCCCCTCCCTCCCAAACATGACTGTTTTAATTTATTACAAATTTTGGTGCTTATACAGTTTATGGACCGGGCTATTTTTTAGATAGGATTATAGTGTTATTATTTCAGCCCGGTTCGTAAACTGCATAAGTACCCCAATTTTTACTATATTGTAAATAAACTGTTTGTTTCGCAGAAAACACACACACACACATTTTCATTTATTTCAATAAATGTTTTATTAATTAATTATTTAGAATTATTGATTTTGTGTTAATTTACTGAATTCGCAAGGTTTTTTTTTTTTTCATTTTTAAATTCTTTTTTCTGTGTACAATTACCTATCATGTCGCTAGAGAATTCCGGATTATAGAAATACAAAAGTAGTTTAATTGCTAGAAATTGAAATTTCTACTCATTCAGCATTTTGGATTAATGAGAGTATCAAGAAACATCATTTATCCTATTCGGAAATGAGAGCAACTCTTATCAAATTATTCAGCTAAAACTAATGATAATGAAATGTTCATATAAAGAATAAAACTGCCTAAGAAAAGGGAGTTGTTGTCTTCTTCTTGTGTTTATAAACCAATAGATATTTCTATGCAGTATAACTGATACTAGTTTTTCATTCGATGTAGACCAGAAAGAATGAACTTATTTAAAGAATCAATATTGAATCAGACAAATTATTTTTCTAAAAAAATGTTCATGTTTTAAAAATTAAAAAATTTATGACAACACCATTTTATTATTAAGTATTAATTTAATGTTTGCTGTCAAGCCTATGCAAATTACACGAAATAATACATTTACATTAAGATTTCTAATAAAATAATGGATTAATTATAATCCATGATCGTTAATTAATAAATACTGAAAATTTCATTAAAATTGGTTGATTTTCTGAATTTTCATGAAATTTAAGTGAAGGGAGATGTCAAAATGCCCATAGTCTGATTGTTCGACAGATCTTGTTTGCTACTTTATAGCATAACATCATTTTTCAGTGCACTGGCCGTGTTATGAAGATAGTCGTGGCTGAGCCCCGCCCAGTTCTCACTCATCTATCTTCAGCATAATGACAGAGCAATGATCAGATAGATATGTAATGTTTAGTCAGATTAGACCCGGCATGTCAACTCTGATACCTTGTTTATGAGGCTGTATATACCAAAGCTTGATGAACTCCTGACGATCAGTCGGCTACGTTAGTTTGGCCATAAGAAAATGCAGAGACCTTGAGGTGGAAGACTAAAGGAAAGTTGGGCTACCCAAGACAACTTAGATGCAAGCCATCAACAGGGATCATCTTAGACAGTGAAATTTGAATGGAATCAATCCCGAAGACCGCTAAACTTGGAGACTGAGATTGCAGACTGTCAGAAAACGTCAGACCCTTGACTAAGGGAAATATGATGATGATGACAACACATACAAAACTTTCATGACCACTTTGTCTTTTCTAAGGTTCGTTGCAACGATGAAGCAAAAGGTATCATGAACAAATGACTAAAAATACACTTAAAAGATTTTTATGCTGAAAGAAAATAAACGTTTGTTTTATTGACGAGGAAGAATGTACTTTAAAAATAATGGTGATTAGATGGAAAAATAAAGCAAACATTTCATTCTTTGGTGACATGCGAGTCATTTTATTCCAAAATTCATTTTGTCTATTACCAATGGGGATTTGGTATCTGTCTGTCTAAAGCTAAACTATACTATTACAATCTTTCAATGCTTAATTCAGGTGGAGGGTAGGTAGTGTAGTATCTGCTCTATTGTCATGAAGCTATCATTCCAGGCATTGCCTCCTCCTTTGGGGTGAGGTCGGTAGTTTAGTATATGTTCGTTTGTCATATATACTAAGCAAAATAAGCATATTTTTGCTGGTTTATTTGATGATCTTTGTGCATTTTATTTATGTAGCCATTCACAAAATCTTCCACTCTACAATAAAGACCAATGTATATAGATAAATATATGTACTTTCATCCAGTCATGCAAAAGTTTGTAAGTAAAACACCTGCCTTTTTCTAACACCTGGACGAAACCATTTCAAGTAGTAAGGGGAAGTGAGAAAGTAAATGGCAACTTACCCTGCTGCCTGAAATGAACTCTGAAAGAAATCCTCCACTCTATAGAGTCAATGATGGGTGTGTTTTTTTCTTTAGGTCATCAGAAATGATAATAATTTATATATGAAAAATTAAATTACTAACATAATTCTATGATTTTATATGAATATTTTAGTAATATATCTAGATAAATAGCGAGTGTGAACACTGGCAAAGCATTTAAAAAAATTATTTTGTCATTTTTGACGGAGAGTGTTCACTAGTATACACATATACAGATCATTTTCTCTTAAATATTTCATCAGGTAGACCCCAAAAATGTTCTAGTAAATTCCTTGTATTCCCATTATTTCTGGATTCATCCAGTTTATTCTTTAATTTTTTACACTCGTGATATTTTTAACTTGATTAGGTAATTTGTTTTTATCTTACATACTAATATCTAATAAGATAAAAAAAAATCTAATTTAGTTTTTAAAATCTAAATGGCCAATAAATTTCCAGTGAGAGTTGAGATATTAAAAGTTCATCCTATTAAATATTTTGAAACTCAATTAAGTCACCTATCATTCTTCTTGCTGGTAAAGTAGTTAAACTTAAGGATTTCAACCTATTTTGATTCTTTTTTTAGGGGTTTATTCAGAGTTAGTTTTTATAAACTTTCATAGATTTATTTAAAAATATGATTTATCTGTTTTAGAATAGAACATTAAAGAAAAAATAAAGAAAAATTTAAAACCATATTTTGCCATAGCTTGAAACAAACAAACAAACAAAACGCGAATTTGCATATATTCATATACACATTTGAATAAGCGATGATTCAAAAATACAATTAAAAACTCAGAATTCTAATTGTATAAGCATGTGTCGGCAGAAACCTCCGCACAATTCCTTAAAATAAAACAAATAAAAATTAATTTGAAATATTGAATTACGGACTTACAGTGGAAGGGAGATAATTCTAATTTATCGGTTACTTCCCTTTGAGTGTATTTTCCCACTACTTAGACAGACCTGCAATTCTCATATGAATAAAAGTCCGAAGCTTTATATTAATTCAAAAATAAAATAACATTGGAGAATTGGGAGTCAGGCTAATTCAAAAATACATAAAACATTCGCTTCAATTGAATAAATCAATTTTTTTGTAAGTTTAGAGTTGAAACTTTAGTTCTTTTTAAAAGATTGCCAGGAAATGAGATATCTAGATGCTTAAAATCTTAAGGGGCATTGATGATAGATTTCCCGGTTTATTTTTTCTCATAATACAAAAGATCAAAGTGTAGTATCTGTTCCGATGGATACTGCACCCCATAGACTGGTATTGTCTTGTCCTTCGGGACTTGATTTACGCCGGTCTATGGGATTGTCCTGTGCAGTTCTAGGAGGTCCACCCTCCCAGGCTTTGCCTCCCCTCTTTGGGGAGGAGTAAGTTAATTGCTTACTGCTTGAGGCGCCCCTACCGGGGAATGCCGACGGGGCTGCCCAGACAATTTTTGATGGTCAGAGTGCTCACCTCTCGGGCGCTGGCTTTTCAACCCCCACTTTCCGACCCGACCTTGGGTCACATCTTACTTGTGGGAGTAAGATAAAACTGGCCTTGTGCCTAACTCCTGGAGAGGTGTAAATAATACAAGAGTTACCTGGTCTAAATAAATTGGGCTTCTTGACCTTTTGGCTAAGATCAAAGTGTAAGACTGGTATTGTCTTGGCCTTCGGGACTTGATTTACGCCGGTCTATGGGTCTGTCCTGTGCAGTTTTAGGAGGTCCACCCTCCCAGGCTTCGCCTCCCCTCTTTGGGGAGGAGTAAGTTTATTGCTTACTGCCTGAGGCGCCCCTACCGGGGAAGGCCGACGGGGCTGCCCAGGCAATTTTTAATGGCTAGAGTGCTCACTTTCTTGGGCGCTGGCTTTTCAAACCCCACTTACTCGACCCGACCTGTGGTCACATCTTACTTGTGGGAGTAAGATAAAACTGGCCTTGTGCCTAACTCCTGCAGAGGAGTAAATAAATACAAGAGTTTATCGCCTCTTCTACATTGCTGTATGGAAGAACTAAAATGATTTTCAAAAAACGTATGTCAAAATGAGAAAGTCAATAGTAAATTTGGCGCTTCTTTGTTATTTTCCACCACCCGTTTTTCTCAACTTTTTTACAAATATTTTTATTTTTTCTGTGTACAATTAGCTATCATGTCGCTAGAGAATTCCGGGTTGTCTGGAAATTTTTGGAAAAATTTATGATGGTCAAAGATGGGGTATCATTTCACGTTAAATTTATATAGGAAACTGATCCCTCCTCCTAAAATCAAACATATTTAAGAAAATATTTTTTTTAAAACCACGGAATTCTCTACCGACATAATAGGTAATTGTACACCGAAAAAAAAAAAAAATTGGTCATTAAAAAAGTTGAGAAAAACGGTTGGTGGAAAACAATGAAGAAGCGTCGTAAATTTTAGAACTTATTGGTAAAATTGTAGAAATAGTTAATAGTCTGAATGACAGTGTTAAGTTTAATGATTGTCCACTATAGTTTATTGAATCATTCATTGTTGGATGTTTGGTTTTTAATATTTTTCAGTCTTTTAATAACTTCTCAGGAAAGATATGAATTCACTAAATTTGAGTTCCTCTTTTTGTTGCGTTATTACTGTTGAGAAAGCCTTAACATCCTTGGGTAATCCTTTAAAAACCATCAATTCAGTAAACTGTTATGTTTTCTCACTGTGGTGATACTCCAAATTATAATGAAGAGATACATTGTTACTTTAAATCTGTGATCTTATATGATGATATTTTACATCTATGCTTAAATTCATGGTGATTAATTGGATTTCTAATTAATTTGATAGCGTCTTCATTATCAGCACATACATTTATTTGTATTATCATTTTTCATGTTTGAATATAACTGTTTTAAGAAATTTGTTTTTTGCATTGCATTACACAGGGCCATATATTCTGCCGTGTACGTTGATAACATGACAGTTGGATGTTTTCTGGATTTCTATAAGATTTATGGATCATTACTATTCAATTGGGAACAATATCCAGAGATACTCCTTCTATCTTTTGAATTAGCCCAATCTGAATCACAAAAAAATGATCACGTTTAAGTTTTCTTTAGATTTCTCATAACAGTGACCAAGACTTCCATTAATATATCTTAAAACAGATTAACTTAAATTTGAACGTGCATTTGTTGGTTTTGAGAGAGGTTGTAATACCTTGGTAACTACATAACACAAGTCAGGTCTTGCAGAGGTCATTGCGGAAATCAAACTACTAATGATTTCTCTGCATATTTTATTATCCAATAAGTCTTTTGAATCTGTATTATCTTTATCCGCTTTTCAATCTGTTCAAAACTCTTTGTAAATATTTTGTTTGACCCATTTCAACATCACCATTATTAAATTGAAATTCTATACCTAGAAAATAGAATGATTGACCAAGGTCTTTCATTCTGAACAGGAAATACTTTTTGTTATTAAGAAAATAGTTTTAGAAGTTCTAAGACATGAATGTTCTTTGAGATTGGTGTTTTTTTCTTTTATTCGCTCCCAAACAAAGCATATTACCACTGAAATGTAAGGGGCTAAATCTATAGGGGGTGGGAGGGACATGGACATCAAAATTTTTGTTCAAATTACATTAAAATTTTTTCATGTTGGTACAATCGGGGAACAGGGAGGGAATTCCAAAGGCAAGTGTTCCGAGGAAAGAAGCTATTAGAGTAGAAGATATTCCAGAATCTAGGGACCTCGACAGTGAAGGGGGTGAGATTTTGTTGCTAGCCAGGTGGGTCAGAGGTATTTATGTTGAGGGAGAGGTTACAAGTGCAGAAAGTTCATCGGAGTACATCTCATGAAAATGTGCAAAACAAGCACAGGAATGTAACACTGTGGTGATGCGACAGGGGCTGGAGCTTGGCTTACAGTGCTGAACCTATTAGGTTAGAAATTCTTTTTTGTACCTTGTCAAGTGGGAGAGGCCCGTGGTTGGTGCACCAGCTCAGATGTAGCAACAATACTCCAAATACCAATTTCGGATGGTAAAAATAAAAACAATACAACAAAAAAAAAACCTTTCCTTTCTTCCTCCATGTGTCTAGCGCCAGGCGGAATTTCCACAAACAGCTTCTTCACAAGGACTTCATGCCTGTGGAACACATTACCACAGGACTGCTTCCCTGCAGATTACAACAGTTATCTTAAAATTCAATGTTGTTAGATTCCTGTTATGAACCGTCTCCACGAGTATTTGAATTTGGTCCATCACAGCATTCATTCTTAATCCTCTCATAATATTCTTCATCTTTCAACTGACAATCATTCCATCTCATTGACACTTATCCTTGAGTGGCTTCTGGCCTTGGTAAGTAATGATCCATTACTAGAAAAAAACATTTCACAAATGAAATTGCTTGGTTTATAAAATTACAAAACTGACATGAAAACATTTTTAATTGGAAAATTTAAAATAAACACAATCATAAAAGACCAAGAGAAAATAGGAAAAAAAAGCAACCAAAGTTTTATAGAAAAAATTTTATTATTCGAGTAGAGAGAAATTTATTTTGGCATAAGAATTTTTTAAGTCCTCGTTTTTATGTTTTGTAAAAATTAATTTTTCCTTTGAATTTTTGTTGTTGTTTTTATGTTTAGTTCCTCATACGTCACAAAAAAAAAATTCTTTTTTTTTTAAATAGAAATGTCCATTTAAAAAAAAAATTCTTTTTTCTTTTTTAAATTGAAATGTCCATTTAAAAAAAAAATTCTTTTTTTTTTTAAATTGAAATGTCCATTTAAAAAAAAAATTCTTTTTTCTTTTTTAAATTGAAATGTCCATTTAAAAAAAAAATTCTTTTTTTTTTAAAATTGAAATGTCCATTTAAAAAAAATGTCCATTTAAAAGTTTTCGTTTCCAAATGCGCAGTCATAGATGAACTCATTGATAAAAAGAAAATATTAAAAAAAAAAAATATTAAAAAAAAAAAGCTTATAATTGAGATTTGAATGACGTTGTTTTTCGGAGGCACCAAAGTTTCTCAATAGAGACTGTCTGTCATTCCTAAGTTTGAAATTTCATTTTCATCGCTACACGCGTAGATTGAATGGACGCATCTTAAAGGATCCATTCTTGTTTGTTGCAAAAAGGGGAATTTGATAAAAAGTTCCATAACCGAAGTAGACAAAAAGGGTGGGGTGCGTGTATGTGTGCGAGGAAAGATGTGTGTGTGTGTGTGGGAGTATGAGAGAAGATGTGTGTTTTATACCCATAACCAGAAAATATTGTGGTTGAAACTGAATTCGATCGTCTTGAAGAAAGTCGAAAGGAATAAAAACTCTGATCACCATTAACAAAATTTATGGTTGAGAGAATGATAGAATAAATAGTCAAAAAGGAGGGAGGGAGGGATGAGGAGGGGTTGGGAGAGGATTTGGGGATGAGCAGGGGAGTAACAGTCGAAAAATGTGATGAAAAATAGATTTGAAATGAAAATACAAAAGCAAATGATTTTTATCTACATAAAAGTATTAAAAAGAAGTTAAAAAATGTTTTTGGCTTTTACCCACATATAATAAAAACTTCCTAATAAAATTCAGAAAACATTAAAAAAATGTGTTTTTTTAAAAGAATTGCAAGGAAAGTGCAATTAAAAATTAGGGTTAGGGTTATTTTTTTTTTTTACAGTTAAACTTTTAGAGTTGAAAAAACAAAAAGAATGTGGAACTTGTATTGAAAAGAAACCGCAAGGGCCCTTGTTTCAAGTTTGTGTTTGTTCAAAATTTTCTAACAAAGAAATTTTTTAAGAATTTCAAGATAAAATTTTTTTAAATAAAGAGGGGGGGGGGAATAAAGCAGTCAGCATCTTAAAATATTTGTTTGGTCGTAGCTCAGTGGCAGCCACAGGCCTGAACGATCATGTTGCGGTATTTCTTAAGAATAACGTTGGCATTGTCATCAAAATAAAGCACAGAGATTCCGCTGAGTTTGGTTGGAGCACAACATGGCTTTGGGATGCCCTGGAATTTCACAGTGTGTACCAGCAGTTGGACGATGGCATGATTGGTGGCATTCATATTTAAACCAAGAGGAAAGATGCATTCTCCATCACAGTAGTAAGCAGAATAGCCTTCGGGGGCGATTATCCAACTCTGGCAAGGGAGGAAAAAAGAAAATACATAAATTAAAGTTGACCAAAAGTGAATAAAAGAAGAAGAAATGGGTTATTCTAAAGTTAGACTCTTTTTTGCAAAGTCGGACGTTTGTTGTTTTCACAGACCAGACATCGTTGACATCCAGATCAATAAGTTTTCAACAATGCAACAATATAGAAATACGCAGAAGAAATATTGTGTTACAATTTGTGTCCAATGTTTGGGCTGATATTTGATATTTTTTAAGCAGGTGCAAGGGTTCTACTAAATATAAAGTGTCAACAGATCCCACTAGCACCGGTAGGACTTTCAAATTCTCATATTCTGATCTGTTTTTACATCCCGTCATGGTGTTTGTATGAAATTAGGCATTTACAACTGATTCTTGACATTCATATCACATTGAATTTGAAGATCCATAAGTGCATATCAAATGTTGCCACATCATCAATTCAGATCTAGAAGTTCAGAAATCATATTAACATCCTGTCTAAACAGCTGTCCGACAACACTCTGGTAAAGAACAACACTCTGTCCGACAACACTCTGGTAAAGACAATTCGAGCCCTAGGAAAGGGAAAGCACCTTAACTTAGACTTAGCCGATCATCAAACAGTACACAATATTATTGAAACAATTTTATTTAGAACATGAGTCTTAAGAAACAGGCACCAAAATTTGTTGTTTCATAGAGAAAGTTACTTTGCACCGCTATGGCCAATGTGCAAGCCACATCTGATGTTGAAAAGATGCACTAAATGAAAAAAAACAAAAAAAAAACATACACCCTGCATCCCAAATACATCAAGCACACGATTGTTTAAATCAGTCTGGCATCACACACATATACCCACACGTATCTAATTTTTGGTGGGAGCACAAGGACAAGAATATTAGAGCATATGTCAACTCTTGTAGGTTTTTATCTCCCTACTCCCACGGGAAGATGTGACAAGGTCAGAAGGTGGAGATTAAAAAGTCAGCACACAAGAGACATGTGCACTCTGGCCCACAAAAATGCCTGAGCAGCTCTGTTAGCATTCCCTGGCAGAGGTGTTTCAGGCGATTAGCAATAAACTAACCCCTTCTTACGTAAAGCCTGGGAAGGTTGACCTCCTAGAACTGCACAGAATCATACGTTAGCTCAACAGAACCAATGTCATCATCTACTCAAAAATGACCTGTCGGACTGATTGTCGAGGATGTATCTTCAACTTGTGTGAACAACACCTACTTGGGCTGTGCCAGGTCAACTCTTGTAATACGTGTGCTAAACCGAAAGATAATTATGGCAGATGTCACGGGCTCATCGGTCATTTATGCTGACTTTGTTTCAATGTCACTTTCCAAAGGTAAACGTTTTATACTAACCCTACTCGACATTTGACTACTATACGCTATTGATGCTGCTTCATCATGGAATCCACTTTACAGATGAAACTTAGAGATTTCTGCAAATTGATATCCATATCACAAGAACTGCATTGCTGTTGGAGGCCATACAGATGACAGGGGTTCTAGAAAACGGCATCTCCTGGATGAATGCACTATTTTCTGCAACAGAATCATCTCCACATTTTGTCGTGACTGGTCAACACTCTAACATAAGTCTGCCAGCATTGTCTAAGGTCAACATTTCAAGTGTGCATCACATGGCATACGGCATGCAAATATTGTGGAACCCTGTTCCAGTCTTAGTAAGAGCATAAGCTGAAAAACGATCTCTGTAAAATATTCGATTTTTATTGGTCGAAATACTTAATACAGATCAGTTAATTCTATCAACATACTTAATCTCGATTGGTTACAAAAACCGAACTTCAACCAATCAAAAAGAGTCACTCTGGGAGTCGAGCACCAGCTAGTAGTGGCTACATAAGCAAGAACCACAGCCAGCAGTTAGAGACTCAAGTTATCACACAAACTCTTGTCAGTCACAACCTGATTACACAGACTCTCTGCAGGCAAACTAAATCTAACCTTGGCTGTTAGACCATTGGTTCTCGGCAAACAACACAGTCATGAACTACTAAACATAGCGATATCTTATACGCACACTCTTACAAACTCACTCACACAAGTCCACACACATACAGACAAAACAATAGTTTCTTCATCTAGACACTTTGAACTCTTTACTCTTTACTTTTGGTTGTTCTAAAAAGTCGTAAATAAAATTAATATATTTATGTATGGATAAACATTCTCATTATTTTGATATTGTTTTTTCCACTACAAATACACGTGTTGCTGCAACAGTTACATCAGTGCAATAGTGTAACCAACGATGAAGTGGATCACAAGGTGGACAATTAGTTGATTCATCTCAGTTATTAATACTCTATAGACAAAGTGTTGCTGCATTATACCGAATGACCCATTCGTCTCACTTGCTTTGATCTTTAAAACAAATGGCAATGTTTGGTTTGGTTTATGGCATATCAAATGCCGAATAAAGTTGTCAAATATAATTCTATAGGTAGAATACCAGAATACACTGCTCTCAGAATACACTCTTAGAAGGAAATGTTAAAGTGAAAGTGGGAACATTATAGAGAGAGAGAGAGAGAGAGAGAGAGAGAGAGAGAGAGAGAGAGAGAAGCATTACTCCCAGAAAAACATTACTCTTCGGAAATGGTAATCTTCTTTGTTCTCAACGTGATTGACCCTCAGCCACCGCCCTTTAATATCCACTTGGGAAGAAAAATGAAAAGGAGAAATAAGGGTTTTGATTTTTTGGAGAATCAGATTGAATAATACGGTTGAGGATGAACTTATAGATACTAGGGCATGATGTGACCAGCCGATTGATTAGATCAGGCCTTTCCAACCTCCCGTCTAAATAAGGGCCGAAGTGGACGAATGCCTATCAACCAGGATCCTATCGTATGGCATCATGGGTCGCGACCCACGGCTTACAGGTGGCCCCGTTTTCGAGGGGGTGTTTATCTCTCTGCATAGGGTTGCAGTTGACGAATTCGTGGCCCAGCAGACAGGGCTGCAATAGCAATGTGATCAAAGTCAGAAACAAGGATGGCCAAACTGACTGGGTACACTGCGTACATGTCTGTTGTCTTACTCCACATTGAAGTCATTTATTATACCATCAACGTGAGGGGTATTACCATCACGTTTCTTTTTGATCCACTGAAATAAGATCTGAGGGGGACCATGTAGCATTTAACAATCTAATTTTAACAACAAATCTGTCCCCTCCCAATGTGGAGAGTTGCCCCATCCTTCACAACACATCATCTTCGCCTGCTGAAAACTTCTTAACGACCACTAAGCACGGCTCAGTATTGATCATGAATGGCAATAAAACAAAGACTGGGTGGCATTTATTTTGGGGGGAGTCACCCTGTATTTTGGGGGGAGTCACCCTGTATTTTGGGGGGGAGTCACCCTGTATTATGCGCTTACATAATACGGCATTCATCAAAACATGGCCATCCTTTTAAAAAGCAACATTTACTTGTGCAAACACATCTAAATGTAAATTTTAATATTAAAAAAAAAATAGAAACGAAAAACAAAGAAATTCTTTTGCATTCTCAAGTTCTTAAAACTAAAATTATTCAAGCAAGATTCACACGAATAGAAAACATTTTTGGAAATTATTACATCATTTGCTGAATGATAAAAGTTTTTAAAATCATTTACCCGCCATCCGAGGTCCCTGAAGTCTACATGCATGGTCTTCCGCCGACAAATTGGTCGCACGTAACGGCCTGCAAAATAATTTTTTTTTTAAGTATTAAAAAACATTCAATTGTTAAGAAAAATGTTTTAATTTAATTTTGGATGTCAAAAAGCAGAATTTGGAATGGAAGTTAAAAATATATATATTGGATTAAAAGAAGGAAAAGGAAAAATTAAATGATATTTCATTAATAAAATCTACCAGTAAGAATCGATAAACTTATTAAGTGCAAAAGGAAACCAGAATTTTGTAGATTGAATTTTAAAAAAATATAGGGGGGGGGGGGCAATTTAAACACCCAGGCTAATGTTTATAACATAGGAATGTGCAAATTTAAGAAGTGTCAAAATTTTAAATGTAAAAAATTGTTTGCATTTAAAATTTGACTAGGAGCAAAATGTAGTATCTGTTTTGATATTACACTTTATCTTTTCTGTACAGTAAAGGAGAAATCCATCTAAACTGAGGCAATTTTTGTCCCAATCCAGAGTGCCTCTTTTGAATTGAGAAGATAGTTAAAATAGGAAATGTTGAAAGAGGCATAAAAATAAATAATAATATTCGTTTTACATCTAAGAAAAATAAAATCAGAATATCAGAAATATATCAAAATACAGACATATATCAAACTATTTAAGATTTTTTGGCAATAAAGATTGCAAAAACTAAATCTTAAAATTATATTTTTGTTTACTATAGTAATATATTTGTTTAGAACAAACTAGTTTATCTCCGCTCCTTGAGCGGTGTTGCTACAGTACCTAAGCATTCAAGTTCCATCTTTATCTAGCTTCTACTGTTGTATAACCAGTACGAAGAAAAGTATTTGTAAAATTTTGTGGCCAAAAAATATGCTACTTATTATCAAGATGAGAGAGTAAGTAACTATGATGAATGTATTTACGTATTGCATTTATTGGGAAAAAAACATTAGAAATTTTGTTTTTAAGCAAAAATAATTTGCTTTGAACTAATGCTGAATGCATTTTCTGTCTAATTTTTTTTCGGATAGAAAAGAAGTTCACTTAGTTTAAACAAATTTTATGTAATTTGTTTTATATCATTATGTTAATTTTTTAAAACTTATAAAACACATATCAAACTTGGGTATTGACATAATAAAAGCTACTGCCTTAGTAATGTGTATTCTGCCTATTCCTTTTTTGTCAAACACTGACATGTTTCTATTTATGTACGAAAAGACAAACTCTAAAAACACTATAACTTTAATATTTTATAGAGAGATTACTTCAGTTAAAATAGCATTAGTATATATATATATATATATATATATATATATATATTGTTTCATTTTACTTCAGTCGAAGTTCTCAGAAATCAAGGGGCCCCTTCCTGGGGCTAACACTTGATTTCTATGAGCTACATAGATATTCGAATATTCTATTAAAGTTCTCCTTTATTTCTCAAACGCTGAGTTAGTAAAAGAATTAAGAACATTAAATTTCCTCTCCTCAATTGACCATTTAACTATGTCATAGTATATTTTTCTTGTGGTTTCTTGGACTTACCGGATTCCAGGACAAGAATTCATCTAGTCTGGTGGAGTATCCAGCTAAGTGTTGTTACTTGAGGTAACATTACTTGGAGAAGGTGCACCATTCCTCGTATGGGCCAGTGTATAGCCATGTCGAGGGTATCTTACTTGGGCTTTGAATACTATGTTTGGTCAGGGTTTACTTGTAGGGTAAAGTATCCTCATGTCAGGTTGTCCTGACAAACCCTTGTACAGAAACATCAAAGACACCCGAGAATGGTGTCTAGTAGGTAATTCAAACTATATATATATGTGTGTGTGTGTGAGAAAGTTTTAACATCTCACACATCTTGTATTTGACGGCATTTCATTTTATGATATGTCGTGCATTTTATCCTCATATATATATGTGTGCATGAAAGACATATATATATAATTCTTGGTTTCATTGGGCAGAAGGAAATCCAATAGAGTGCTCGATTATTTAATAAGAGCGTAATATTACAATATTTATTTATTTATAATAATATTATAATATTTATTTATTTATAATAATATTATAATATTTATTTATTTATAATGTCACAGAAGTTCAGATCAACATTGTACCTTAAGTTTCAAGTTGGAAGAGCGGACCCAGGCGAAACATTCTGGGTTTTTTTTTAGTTTTCATTATAAACTGCTCTCTGGCTTTCGTCAGCCATACTTTGATCTGTGGGATTTCTTAGAGAGGAAGCCGGTTGCCTTCTGGGAGAAATTTGGTGTTTTAAAAATATTTTTTATTGTTGTTTCTCTTTTCTGGTTGGTGATATAATTTATTAAAACTTGATTATTGATTAAAATAAGATGCTCAAGCAGCAATAATGGTGATCAAAGAATAAAGACATTATTTTTATTCTGACTTCTCCCATCTCCTTTCGTTGCTCTCTATTATGTGTAAGATTAAAATAAACTCACGAGTTCGCCGCCAGGACCAGTTATGATCATCCCTATGCGAGACAGCTGTACGAGAGTCCATTTGTCGACGGGCAGACCGCGTACGTCTGATGTGGAGTTGTTGGCTCATTTTGAAAAAACAAACCAAAAACGCCTGCTTGTCTGGCTCTCCTTTGCGACCGACAATGCCTGCCCGTTCAGGTCCAACTTCTTTGCCTGAACACAATGAAAATGAAAGAAGTTAAAAAATAAAAAAATAAAAAAATTAAACAAACATTCTCGAATTCGACTAGAAGATTTCCAAGTTCAAAAAGATGCACCTGAAGAAGGTTGGAAGTTAGATTGACTGAAACGCTGTAAATATAAAACTCAAAATATAATAATTTAACAATTCCATGCATCAAATATTTTGGCAGGTCACTGTACACTTTAACAGAAATAAGAACGAGAGATTATTTAATTGAAACTTTCAAAATAATTAATGGTATTTTTAACTATCTAGTCTACACTATTATTTAATCCATGGTTCGGAGGATGAGATACAGATGAATAAATTATGAAGATGGTTTAATAAAGTCATTTACTTTTTATGAACTTTAAAAAAAGTTAGATTTTCAATGTTCATGTCTCAAGTTAAAATCTCAAACTACTTTTGGTCAATTATTTTTACCCTCTTCTCCAATTATCTAGAGTATTCACGGAGTAGGCATTCGGAAATTTTCTTTACAATCTTGAGTATTTGCATTCTATCACTGAAACTAAATTTACTTGCTAGAGACGTTTTATTCGCCGATAATTTCCAAGTTTTCTATGAAACTCGAGTACTAATAGTTCTTTGCGCAATAAGGCTTGCTCTGTTTTTTCTTATGTTTATTTCTAAATACCAGTCACTATTTTCTTTTAGCAATTGTGGTGCTTTAGTTACTATTTTTTAAATATAAAAACACTTTTTCATTAGTTTATTTCTGTATTGTGTTTAAAATTCTAAATTGAAACGGATACTGAGAAAAGATCATTTTTTTCTAACGTATGTAAATGATTTCATTTGAAAGTAAAATTTCACTTTCAAAACAAATACTATGAGAAATGTAAGTGAAACAGTTTTTGGCATAATTGCAAATAAAACAAATAAACTTTTTTCCTTCAATTCTGTATAGATATAAATGTGTGTGCGTGTGCATGTAATGCCTATACCAAGAATATTCAAGATAATAATAACAGAATAAATGGAAAACCTATATAACTCCAAAATATTGATAATTTTATAAAAATATTCTCAAATTAACTTAATTACATATAAAATGGATAATTAAGCAAATAAAAAACCTGCTTTGGACGGTATAATTAAAAGAAAAGTGAATGAGAAGACGTTCAATTAACTGCTCAGAAATCTGCAGATCTTTTGTGAAAAAGTTATGCATAAGAATTTCATACACTGAATTCTTCGATGAAAATAAAAAAGTTAAACTTACCTGAATTCAAATCAATCACTTTTAGAAAAAGTCCCATATTGGAGATGGGAAATATCGTCCAAGATTCAGCAGCATGGGTAACATTCAAAAGGACCCATCCTTCGTACTCAGGTGTCAACGTATAATTAGTTTCTGGCATCAGAAGCTTGTCTCTACAGAAGGAGAGGAGGATGGGAGAAAGAAAAAAGAAATGGTTTTGGTTAATAAGTCACATTTCAAGAATCAAACAAAATAGAAAGAATAGAAATTAATAACATCAGAGTATAAAATAGGAAATCATCAAAGCAGCACCTGCTTGGAGCATCATAAGAAGCAGGAATTGTAGGTAGTGTCTGGAGGATAATACCAAAGTATAAGCTCAAAACAAAAGTATAAACTACTCAACAAAAACCATGAATTCAGAGCTAATTGTAGACATTTAAATAAGTATCTCCTGTCACATGAGCCCCAATTGAATTATAAAACTACAAATAAAAACCACATTAGCAAACATACAAGAATATTGATCAGTCTACGGACACAAAAAATTGCTTTGCTAGCTAAACCCAGATAAGTTCAAATTATTAACAATCAATGAAACAAAGCAATAGAAAACTAATGCACCCTGGTGAACAAACGTTTTGAAATTAATATAAAAACAAAAGTAATTAAATAAAAGTTATTTCCCCTTTATCCAGCAAAAAAAAAAAAAAAACAATAACAGGGAAGTAACCAAACAAAAAAACAGTTACCCTCACAAAAATAAAAATAACAGAACACAGATTAATTAATTAAAAATAAAAAGTAACATCAAACAAAAAACAACAATTAAAAAAGTAAAAATATACGAGGCCAATACATTGAATTTTTAAAATGATTAAACAGATAAGTTAAATTCCTGGCTAAGAAATAGGATACTTTCAGTGTCGAGCAATAAATATCTGCGGGATGGTTACGTGAAAATCGGAAGTACAGAAAGCAACTACAGGATGATGCTTTAGATCATCTGACAATTGTTCAGGGCATGAAAACATGAAGGATTAGTAAACATGTCATTTATCCAATTACTAATATTATATATATATGTGTTTTGGATTAGCTTTATTAATTTATAAAATAAAATAAAGTATTTCCAAAATGTTTTGGAAACGATCGTATACTATACTGAACTTTCTAATTCTTGGAACAATTGTAATGTTTTAATTCATTGAATGTTATATATATATATATATATATATATATATATATATATATATATATATATAATATACATAGAAAATTCGTTTGTTTGGCTAAAATAAATAAAGTTGAAAAAACTTCTCAAAGAAAAAGAAAGAAATTTGATTGATTTAATGATTTCAAGAAAATTCTTAAAGCCATTTTTAACATGAAGGGGAGGATTAATTGACCATGACCTTAAGTCAGGGAAAAAATTAAAAAGTTGTTTCATTGAATATCGGTAGTAACTGACCGTTTAGTAAATCACAATCAGAAACCTTCTGGCTAATATGGGTCTCTTCCTATAGAAGTATCATTTTTTTTTTAAATCAATTAAAATTAACAATAAAAACATAACGAAAATGAACTCGAGCCAAACAAAAATAAAAATCGTTGCATCATTTTTAAGTGGTGATCGTACTTTTTCAAGTTGTAAAAAGCTATCCTTGAAAAGAGATTCTTTAACTATTTGACAAAATCTGCAATCCTTACAGATTTGAAGGATGAATTACTAAATAACCCTTCATTTCCAAACACCTGTTCTACCACATAATATTTCAAACTTTTACTTTATAATGAAGAGAGGCATTAACGCAGTATAGTTAACAGCCGAGAAATAGAAAACAAACAAAATACATAACAAATAACTTTTACCAAACATGAGAAAATTTAATTTTTTACCGACTTGCATAGTTTTAAAGTTCTGAAAAGGTTTTTATTATTTTTTATTTCAATATAAGTTTTCATCGATATCTGTCTTTTTGATGAAGTAAAAAAATCTAATATGGCCGACCCATGTGTTTTTGTTGTTGATGTTTCATTCTTAAAAAAAAAACGACTTATCTTACCACTAACCCTAAGTCCGACTGGTTAGTAGTAAAGTAATCCTTTTTTTGTTTCATATAAGCCTAAAATTAGCGATCATCTCCAAACAAAATCGACCACCATTTTTTATTTACCTGTGTTTGACTAAGTTAAAGTGATGATAAGATATTCAGAGTTAATAAATCTTACAAACAGTTTCAGACTTAAAAATTATACAGGTCGATAGAAAATCAAATTTCAGTCGTTTTCAAAATGTGTATTCAATTGTTTTTGTTTTGTTTTCTCTTAAACTAGCTTCAAATTATTAATTTATTTTAAAAGATGACTGTTTTTGTTTTTGTTTTGGGCATGTATGTATTTCTTTATATAAAGTTAAGTATGTGCATATGTTTATATATTTGTATGTATAGGATTCACTCTTAAACCAATTAACAAACCATTATGAACTTTGGAACACAGCTGCTAGGCGTAAGGTTGGGTAATGTGGGTTATATTTAGTTTAAGGCAACAGTACACATATTAAATTCTAACGACTATGTTTCCTTCCAAAAAAGAACAAAAACATTCTTTTCACATCATAAACGACCAAAATTTTTCAAATATTTTTACTTGTGTGTCTTGAAATAAAGATGAAACGTTGATGAATACATAAATAATATTTTGGTTTTCCTTTTTTCATTACGTTGGAATATTATTTGTATTTTTATCACATACATACATACATACATACATACATACATACATACATACATACACATTTAAACAAAATTGACAGAATAATCTCACATGCCCTTTCAACTATCATTTCGTCAGGAGAAAATCGATAGTGTTAAATAGGGACCTCCAAAACGTACCACAAAATCGATGACGTCATCATTATTTGCATACTTTACATAAGATGCTTAAATGCGTTTTTAATTCTTTGTTTTTAAATCTCCCAAAAATAAAGTTATATATATATAGGAAGTTATTTTAAAGTAAAATAGTTTATTTAAAATTTAAATTATCGAACTGGGAAAGAAACCCATTATTTATCTTGAGATATTAGTATGAAATCCGATTTTTTTTACAGTTGGGGGGGGGGGACTATTGTTTACACAAAATGAGATTATTATGTGAAATGTTGAATATGTATGAATGAACGAAAGGGATTACTTACATTATGTTGTACAAAAAATTAACGATTTTTTAAAAGAATTTTTTACCCTTTTATATTTGTAAATTTGATACTACACTTATAATAATTAAAAAATATAATTGAAGTGAACACTTAAGGGGAAAAAACTTGAATTTCATCAAAATAAATATAAAAAATAGTTTGAAAATGGAAGTAACGATTTTTTTCTATTATTTTGTTTAGTTAGCGTTTGGCTTAAATTATATAAATAATAAAAATCAAACTAAAAATGAAAATTGAAAAAGTATTATGGTTTGTTACTGATTTAACAATATTATTTGTCAATTAAAAATAAATGAGACCATTTCAAAGTGAAAATAATTTTTAAGTCATGTTGCATTTTCGCTGAATAAAATTAAAATTCAGAAAGAATTTTGAATGGATAAGCATTTAAATTTGAAAAATGAAAAATGATAAAAAGTATATAATACTTGTTTTTAGCTTAAAGAATGTAAGCAAGAAATCTCAAACAGAATAACATGTGTGTTTGCAAAAGCGACAACTTTCTTTTTAAGAGTTGCCATGCAAATAAAATCTATTAAGGCCTTCCATAGTTCGACAATGTCAGAGGAATTCAACAAAATGCGTGCTTATCTTGAACAAGTAAACATTCTATAAAAAAGTATAAATTATTCGGTCAAAGCCGATGTAGGTCTTTTACGATGTTAGGTTTATATCATATTATCAAATATTTTGAAAAATTGGGAAGTCGCATTATTCAAAATAGATGTTTAACTTTAAAATGTCTAAATGATTAATTAAAATCTCTGAAAAATTAATTATTATTTAGAACATTTTCTTTCTGCAAATCAACAGATCATAAGTTATATTAACGAGAAAATGAAGTAAAAAAAATTCAAAACATAATAATATTGTATTTATTTCCACTTTTTATTTATGAATTCAGATATTTACCCAAAAGTGAGAACCAATAAAAAAAAAAAAAGAAGGTAAATCTGATGTGTTTTTTTAGGACTCTTTCGGTTAATGTAACATTAAAATTTAGATCGATCAGAATATATTTTGTTCAGATTTCCTAAAAGGAAATTGGGGTGTGGGGGGAAATCACATAGAAAAAATATTTTCCCTAATATATTTTACGAAAAAAGCATTTTGAAGATAAATTATTCAAATACTGAATAAGTATTGAAAATTTCGTGAAAATCTGACCATTACTTGATTTTTGCTAGATTTATTAAACACAGGGTGTTAGTGCATAAAAATTGGTCACTGCATAGGAACGTTGTTTTAAGGCGCAAATAAAATACACACATTTTTAGTTTCTCATTTTCATTATTTTCGTATGCTGAAAAAAAAAAATCAGCAGCAGTTTATTTTATGTCTCTATTTTTGAATGGTAAAAAAGTTATGATAATAATATAAACCTATATTAAAGTTACATTGTGTTACATATGGGGGGGGGGGAGATAAATTCTATGGTTAGCTTTGGAGGTCCCTATCCAACGTCGCTAGTATTATGAAGGAGAAATATTATTGACGAAAATAATCGCTTCCGTCACTTCCCTGGCAGGCTCTGTATTTTCGTCAATAATATTTCTCATTAATTCAAAAATGTCGATTTTCTCCTGACAAGATGGTTTATGACAAGTATGTGTTGACATTGGATTTGATAACGGTTGGATGTTGTAGTCTGCAGGGAAGCAATCCAATGATAATGCGTTCCACAAATCGAAAATTCTTGGGTGGAAAAAAACTCTGTTCATAAAAATTCCACCTGACACTAGACACATAGAGAAAGAAAATTAAGTTTGTATCAATTAGGTTTCAAAGACTCCAGAAATAAGAAAATATGAAAGGGACGAATTTGGGTTTGCACCGGTTTCTTTAAATTCTGGTTGACCTGTGCACACTGTAAGCAAATGGATAATAAACCTGAGTTGTTTGGTTTTTCACTACAAGGTCGATTTTTATATAGGGAAAGATTTATTTTAAGAAAAAGGAGAGAGGGAGACATTTATTTTTTATGTCGTTTTTTTTTGTGTTTTTTTACTACAAATTTTTTAATGAACACACAAAACTTTGCTGAGATTGTGTCTCTATTTGCCAAAACAGAAGATTCTATTGTTTGGGTTGTGTACGCTTTCAGCTTCCTAAATTTTTGTTTTAAAATGACTTCATTCTCTATGATTATTCGATTTATATTTCATTTATTATAATTCTAATAAATATTTACATGTTTTCTTTTAATGGTCAATCCAATATTTATTTAAATATTTTTTGTAAAACATTTGGCTTTTGTCCTTGACTCTTTAACTAGGAGAAAAGTGTAGTATCTGTTCTGATACTACACTTCATCTTTCTTCTCCTCGGTCAGTGATGGAGAAATCCTTCTAGACTTTGGGGAGCTGGATTTTCCCTACATTAAAAACCGACCTTGTGTCTAATCTGCCCTAGTGGGGAGGCAAAATGTTTGTAATTTTTTTATAATAAAAAATTCATTTTATAAATTTCTAAGGTCAGTTTTTGATGTAGGGAAAACCAGCTCCCCCAAAAGAGCCTGGATTGTGACAAAAATAAAAATTGCCTCAGTCTGGAAGGATGTCTATTTCACTGACCGAGGACGGGAAAGATATTGACAAAACGACACAGAATAGTTTTAATTAAAAAAAGTTTGTTATTTCGTTTACAAACTTTTTTCTGTAAGCAAAACGTATAAGTTTTGCTTACAGAAAAAAGTTTGTAAACTTATTTTTTTAGTCTAACTCCGATTCTCGTGAGGAGACAAAACGGAACATTACTCACATCCTCCTGTAATTTTAAAACTACAAATCGAATAACGAATTCGAGATGCTAAAAGTTAAAATGCCTATAAAAAATAATATAAATATCAAAATGTAAAATAATTGTTCCTCTTTAAAAGAAAAATGTATATATTTATGAAAATTATACTAATTTGAATATAAATCTAATAATTGTAGCGAATGAAGTAATATGAAAAGAGAATTTTGGACCCTGAAAGCGTATTCAACCCGAAAAATAGAATCTTCTGTTTTGACAAATAGGGACATGATCGCTGTAACGATTTGTTTGTTTATTGAAACGTTTTGTTAAAAAAAAAAAAAAGACGCACCCTATAACATTTTATTTTATTATACATTTTACCCTCGTGGTGAGGCAAGTAAATAGGGACACGATCTCTGCAATGTTTCGTTTGTTTATTAAAAAGTTTTGTATATGAAACAAATGTACCAAAAAATAAATATTTAATATCCCTCCTCCCTTTTTTCTTCAAATAAATCTTTCCCTATATTAAAAATCGAAGCACGCTTATTTTGGAGGGAATAGCTATATTTGTTAACAGCCATGAACTAATAGCTAAACGTCTAGATTTGCATGATCTTACTTTCAATTCACCTCTTGAGCAGTGCATTATGTGAGAATACCTAATTTTGGCATACAGCATTATAAACATATATATATATATATATATATATATATATATATATATATATATAATTGGCCATTGTTGGGGAAATTCGACTGTGATGAATATATATAATAAATTTCATATTGATCAAATCATTTCTAAAGTAAAATTTCCCAAGGAGTTCATTTTTTATGTCTATTTAAAGCAAATAACAATAGAAATGGAGATATGGATACTATTTTCATGCTAAGTTAAACATTTTTATAATCAAATTTAAACCTTGTGAAGAAAAGCCAAACAACTCCGGTTTATTTTCTGTTTGTTTACAGTGTGCGCAAGTTATCCGAAAACAAAAAAAATGGTGTAGACCCGAATTCGTCCCTTTCATATTTGCTTACTTCTGGAGTCCTTGAAACCTAATTGATCCGACAGTTCTTTTCAGTTGTGGTAAAGAGGCGAGTTCTTGCTGTGAATGTCCTACAAGCAGAAAGAGATTAGAGCTCAGTCGAGCATGTTCCATGGAAATAATGACTAGAGAAAGACTAGCAGAAACTGACCTTTTAACTTTACAGTTTAGTTTACTTTGTTTTATGGCACATCAACCTTTTGAATTTTATTTAATGTGAAAAACTATTGTACATGGACACAAATGGCAAACTTTGTTTTGAATTGTTTCTCTGCTTGTGACAAACTCAACTTCCATAATAGACAAGTGTTGTGATAAAAGATAACCCCTGAAGCATTCACTTAATAATAGCCTGGAAGATGGCCTGAAGTTTAAGGGTTTGTTGTCTGTCGAGAAGAAGACTTCAAGAGAAGGAAGACAATAAAAACCTGTCAAGCAAGATATTTCTCAACAGAAAATGTTGAATAATCAGACAGGTCACTAAAATATGTGTGGGAGTTAACAAGATGTTAAGAGTAGAAAGAAATTCAGAAATAATAATAATAATAATAATAATATTTCATATTTATTCATCCAGAAAATCTATGGGATTTCGTTTTTCTTCTGGTTTATTATAACTTTGTAGGCATTTTATTTTAATCAATCTCATTTCAACCTTTAATAATAAAAAAAATTTAAAGAAATGTTTATATATAATATTACAGACGATCGGATCAAATCAACATGGTACCATAGGTTTCAAGCCTGAAGAGCAGAACCAGACTAAAAAAACACAGTACTCATTTGAGTTTTATTTATATTTATAAATTGATCACATATTAATGAAAATCTTTGGTATGTCAATATAATGTTAGTGTTTGAAAAATGATAAGTTAGAAAACATACCAATGAAAATCTTTGGTATGTCAATATAATGTTAGTGTTTGAAAAATAGTAAGTTAGAAAACATACAAATAAAAATCTCTGGTATGTCGATATAATGTTAGTGTTTGAAAAATAGTAAGTTAGAAAACATACAAATGAAAATCTCTGGTATGTCAATATAATGTTAGTGTTTGAAAAATGATATATTAGAAAACATACCAATAGATATATTAGAAAACATACCAATGAAAATCTTTGGTATGTCAATATAATGTTAGTGTTTGATAAATGATAAGTTAGAAAACATACCAATGAAAATCTTTGGTATGTCAATATAATGTTAGTTTTTGAAAAATGATATATTAGAAAACATACCAATGAAAATCTTTGGTATGTCAATATAATGTTAGTGTTTGAAAAATGATAAGTTAGAAAACATACCAATGAAAATCTTTGGTATGTCAATATAATGTTAGTTTTTGAAAAATGATATATTAGAAAACATACCAATGAAAATCTTTGGTATGTCAATATAATGTTAGTGTTTGAAAAATGATAAGTTAGAAAACATACCAATGAAAATCTTTGGTATGTCAATATAATGTTAGTGTTTGAAAAATGATAAGTTAGAAAACATACCAATGAAAATCTTTGGTATGTCAATATAATGTTAGTGTTTGAAAAATGATATATTAGAAAACATACCAATGAAAATCTTTGGTATGTCAATATAATGTTAGTGTTTGAAAAATAGTAAGTTAGAAAACATACCAATGAAAATCTTTGGTATGTCAATATAATGTTAGTTTTTGAAAAATGATAAGTTAGAAAACATACCAATGAAAATCTTTGGTATGTCAATATAATGTTAGTGTTTGAAAAATGATAAGTTAGAAAACATACCAATGAAAATCTTTGGTATGTCAATATAATGTTAGTGTTTGAAAAATGATAAGTTAGAAAACATACCAATGAAAATCTTTGGTATGTCAATATAATGTTAGTTTTTGAAAAATGATAAGTTAGAAAACATACCAATGAAAATCTTTGGTATGTCAATATAATGTTAGTGTTTGAAAATTGATAAGTTAGAAAACATACCAATGAAGAAACTCATTGATATTATGTATCTTTACTTAAATGTTATTTTAATAATAAAAGTGTTTTTAAAAATGTGCGTACATGGAAAATTACATGTTAAGTATTGATTTCTTGAGCATATTTCAGATATTTGAAATCATAATTAATGTTTGGAACTTTTTAAATATATACACACACACACTATATATATATATATATATATATATATATATATATATATATATATATATTAATATATTTAAATGGAAATCGCTCCAGACAAGGCATGAAGCCACTTGATGTAAGGAGCTAACAAGAATTAAAGATGATTATTGCAAAGACAGGAGATGCCTATTTGCCTTAGTTTTAAAAAGACCAAGGCTATAGGTAGGAGGAAAACAGTCAGCAGGAAGAGAGTTCCACAAGTCTACAGTTCTTGAAAAGAAACTACTGGAATAGGAAGCCGCATTACAATGAGGTATCAAAACAGTGAATAGATAGAGACCACTAGACCAACGAGTCAAACAAGCTGGTCCCAGGACAGGTAAAATTAATTCCCCGAACAAAACAGTTTTGCACTAATTTTATGTCCCCTTATAAAGATTAAAATCAAGATATAATGATACTTAACCTTATGTCTAGAATCCTTATTCCAATTTTGATTAAAATCTATTACATGATTATGATTCGAGAAAATGTCTAAAATTTAACATTTTGCTTAAGCTTAAGGAGAAATTGAAATTCAGAGACTTTTGTTTATTTGATATCTAATGGCTATGGATAAAATTAAAGGCAAATTTGATGTGTTTGAATTTTCAAATGGGAGTACCCATATTATACATCCTAAAAGCCTTGTAAGATACTAAAAAGAAACTAAAATTTGGGGAATATGTCTAATACCTATTGTTAAAATTAACAAAAATCCGAGGTATATGAATTTTCGCAAAGGACATCCACCACATTTTTATCCCCTTTGAATGAAAGTAAATTAAAGTAAATATAGCTCATGTTACCACACCTTATGCCTAGCAGCTGTGTTCTAAAATTCATACTGATCTGTTAAATAGTTTAGGAATTAATCCTGTACATACGAATATATAAATATATACACATACCTAACTTTATGTAAATAGATATATATATATATATATAATGAGGATTGAGGTAAAATAAAATACTTTCGAAGCATGTTAAAGATGCGATGTTAATTTTATTTTAAAAGAAAAGAAAAATCGAAACCGATTTTTAAAAATTTTTTATAAACTTTCATTTTTAGTTTATAATGATACAAATAATTTCGCCAAATAGAATTGGCCTCTTCAGTGTGTTTGTAGATCCAATCTTATTGGATTGCCGGCTTCTGCTGGTGTAAACCTGTGTATGAGATGGGTTTTTTTTCCCACTTTCTGTATGAAATCACGCATGCACGTGAGTTAGTTATAGATTTAAAAAGTTCATACTGAAGAGGCCAATTCTATTTGGCGAAATTATTTGTATCATTATAAACTAAAAACGAAATTTTATAAAAAAAAAGAAAAAATCGGTTTCGATTTTTCTTTTCTTTTAAAATGAAATTAATATCGCATCCTTAACATGCTTCGAAGGTATTTTATTTTAACTCAATCCTCATTATTAAATTTCATTTGGATGCTTCAAAAAAGTATGAACTTTTAAAATCTATCTATATATATATATTTAAACTTATACATATAACACACACAAATTAAAAATAAAAATGATTACATTAAAAGTTGAAATAAGATGGATTAAAATAATTGATGACGAAATGTATAAAAAAAAATTTGGAAACATTACAATTTTATTAGTTTTAACATCTTATACTAATGGATATTTTGCATCTGTCTGTCTGAAGCCAGAACTATATTATTTCTATTTTTCTTATGCTCAATTCTGGGAGGGGGTAGTGTAGTATCAGTTCTATTGTCATGATACTATCCAACCAGACATTACCTCCGCCTTTTTGTTTTTTTTAGGGGTGAGGCGAGGGGATGGGGTAGTGTAGTATTTGTTCTGTTGTCATTAGACAATCCTGTCAGGCATTAGGGGTGGGGAAGTGTAGTATACATTCATTTATCATGATATTCTGCAAGGGATTACCTCCCCCATTATTTTTTAGGGGAGGGGGTAATGTAGTATCTGTTCTGTTTTATGATACCATCATCCCAAGCATTACATACTCCTTTAGGGGGGGGTCAGTGTAGTATATGTTAGTCCGTCATATACACTCGCAAAAATATGTGACCAAAGAGAGCATATTTTTTTCTAGTTGCAGAATTGCCAGGCTCTAACCCTAACCGTAGATGATCATTAAGTGCTGAACACACGTTCGGGAACAGAAGAAGATGTGAAAAAAGGGGCATATACTCTTCTTGTAGCAACAGATTAGAAAAGAAGAAAAACAGAAATAATCTGAATTTTATCTTATCTTGATATCCTTCATTTCAAGCCAGACTTAATCTTGTGGTAAGCAGATGACACTAACAAAAAGGCTGTTTGCTAAACAAGTCAAAATGTGTGTTGAGAAATGGTTTCATCAGGAATTCCAAAAAAGGGATTCTGCAGAGTCTTTATCCTTTCACTTTCTTGTGGCAAAGAATGAGGAGAGAATGGAATGAGGAAAGAATGGAATGAGGAGAGAATGGAATGAGGACAGAATGGAATGAGAAGAGAATTGAATGAGAAGAGAATGGAATGAGAAGAGAATGGAATGAGGAGAGAATGGAATGAGGAGAGAATGGAATGAGGAGGGAATGGAATTAGGAGAGAATGGAAAGAGGAGGGAATGGAATTAGGAGAGAATGGAATGAGGAGAGAATTGAATGAGGAGAGAATGAAATGAGGACGGAATGGAATGAGGAGGGAATGGAATGAGGAGGGAATGGAATGAGAACAGAATGGAATGAAGACAGAATGGAATGAGGAGAGAATGGAATGAGGACAGAATAAAATGAGGACAGAATGGAATGAGGAGAGAATTGAATGAAGAGAATTGAATGAAGAGAATTGAATGAGAAGAGAATTGAATGAGAAAAGAATGGAATGAGGAGGAAATGGAATGAGGAGAGAATAGAATGAGGAGTGAATAGAATTAGGAGAGAATTGAATGAGAAGAGAATGGAATGAGGAGGGAATGGAATGAGGACAGAATGAAATTAGGAGGGAATGGAATGAGGAGAGAAAAGAATGAAGAGAAGTGAATGAGGAGAGAATAGAATGAGGAGAGAATGGAATGAGGAGAGAATGGAATGAGGACAGAATAGAATGAGGACAGAATGGAATGAGGAGAGTATTAGATGAGGAGAGAATTGAAGTAGGAGAGAATGGAATGAGGACAGAATGGAATGAGGTGAGAATGGAATGAGGAGAGAATAGAATAGAATGAGGACAGAACGGAATGAGGGGGGAATGGAATGAGAAGAGAATGGAATAAGGAGAGAATTGAATGAGGAGGGAATGGAATGATGGCAGAATGGAATGAGGAGGGAATGGAATGATGGCAGAATGGAATGAGGAGGGAATGGAATGAGGAGAGAATGGAAAGAGGAGAGAATAGAATGAGGAGAGAATGGAATGAGGAGGGAATAGAATGAGAGAATGGAATGAGGAGAGAATGGAATGAGGAGAGAATGGAAATGGGAGTGAATGGAATGATGAGAGAATAGAATGTGGAGAGAATGGAATGAGGACAGAATAAAATGAGGACAGAATGGAATGAGGAGAGAATGGAATGAGGAGAGAATGGAATGAGGAGAGAATAGAATGAGTAAAGAATTGAATGAGGAGAGAATTGAATGAGAAGAGAATGGAATGAGGACAGAATGGAATGCGGAGGGAATGGAATGAGGAGGGAATGGAATGAGGAGGGAATGGAATGAGGAGAGAATAGAATGAGAAGAGAATGGAATGAGGAGAGAATGGAATGAGGAGAGAATGGAATGAGGAGAGAATGGAATGAGAGAATTGAATGAGAAAGGAATGGAATGAGGACAGAATGGAATGAGGAGAGAATGAAATAAGGACAGAATGGAATGAGGACAGAATGGAATGAGGAGGAAATGGAATGAGGAGAGAATAGAATGGAGAGAATGGAATGAGGAAAGAATAGAATGAGAGAATAGAATGAGGAGAGAATGGAATGAGGATAGAATGGAATGAGGAAAGTATTAGATGAGGACAGAATGGAATGAGGAGAGAATGGAATGAGGACAGAATGGAATGAGAAGAGAATTGAATGAGAAGAGAATGGAATGAGAAGAGAATGGAATGAGGAGAGAATGGAATGAGGAGGGAATGGAATTAGGAGAGAATGGAATGAGGAGAGAATGGAATGAGGAGAGAATGGAATGAGGAGAGAATGGAATGAGGAGAGAATTGAATGAGGAGAGAATGGAATGAGGAGAGAATGGAATGAGGACAGAATGGAATGTTTAGGGAATGGAATGAGGGTGGAATGGAATGAGGAGGGAATGGAATGAGAAAAGAATGGAATGATAATCAGACAGCACATTTAAAATGTGAGCCAAATTCAAATCAATACAATTCATGTTATAATTATTGCAATAAAAAAAAAATTGTTCTGGACTATTTGTATGTGTGCTGCGTTGTGATATTGATTCATGTAAGATGTTGAGTCCAATAGGAAAATTTAAGCTGTCGACTGATATAGCGACCTTATTATCTTGTCTCTTCATCTAACAAAATGTTTGTTTTGGCTTCTCTGCTCTCGGTGACAGCAGTAGCAAAACGGTCTGTTTTACATGTTGGCATGTGTTGGACGGCTTTAACAAATTGACTTTCGAACTAACCTACGTTTGCCCAGGTCTTTATTTATCCCTCTTTCTCTCAAGTCTATTTTCATCACTTTCTCCCATGTTTCTGTGCCCTTGCCTTTCAAACGTGGCCATACCATCAAAGTTTTCTTTTGCACACATCTCCCTATACTGTCCAAATTTAATCTACCTCTGACGTCATCACAACTAAGCATATCTTTAAGACTCACATTACACATCCATCATATCATTCTCATAACATTTCTTTCCATGCAACGCATGTCTTTAACCTTCACTTGCCAGGTTTCACTTCCATACATTATCACTACATACACATGACTGATAGACTCTTTGACTCCTTTCTTTGGTTGACTGTGGTAACACTCTGCTGGTTAGTAATGGCAGAAATTCCCTGCACTTACTCCATCCACTCCTAACTTTACAATCACACTAGCACCTGTTACACCCTGTACTCCGATGGTATCACCAAGGTAACACAACTTCTGAACAACTTTAATAGCTCAATCTAGATATACTTTGTCCACATTTGAATTCTCATCCACTTCCATTGTCTTACACTTCTTGCACATAAACTGATTTTCCTCATTCAACCTACTAGTAATTCCACTGCACTTCTTGTCTACCCAATCCTTACAAGTACCACAAAAGATTGAATTGAAAAGTAGTTGTATCCAGAGATACTAGAGATGTTCCTTGCAAGTTATAGAGCAACTCCAAACCGAAATGGCCCGGATGGTCGTTCACCAGTTTAAGCTCTATTGAACCGGAAAGTACGTTTAACAATGGATGCCATTCGTCCAGCTTCACAAACTTCTCACAAGAGAGCATCAGTTCAACCAGCATTATGGTGCAGTAACTCGCACTTTCAAACTGGTACAGAAAGTCTTAGCACGTGATTATCGGAATAGTAATCAAAAGTGGACACAGGGTTACATTTTGCGCAAAAGCAGAAATGTCATTTATGACGTGAATGTGCTGTCTTCTGTCTGGGTTCGACACTATCACCGGGGGAAAAAAACAATAACAAATAATCAGTCTAACATTATAGGCGATAAAAAGTCGAGCACAAAATGTGGCAGGTCATTCTAGTCTAGGGGTAAAGTGCTAGACTACGAATATTTACATCGAGGGTTCGATCCCTGCTTGGGTAAGTCATGCTGATGACGGCTCATAGCCAGAAACACGTGTCTAGGTTTCCCTTTTGTGCAAGCAAAAATTAATTTATAAATTAATTGAATTAATCTGTATAGAAAAATTAGTTTATGGATTAATTAATTTAAAAAAATCTATATATAAAAAACGTTATTCAATCATTTGTTCCTGGCGATAGAAATAGTAAATTGTCGTCTGCTCAGATGACGAGATGTTTATATGCTTCTTGATACGTTGCTCATCCAAGTGTCTATCTGCTGAGAACCTATGACCTAGTGGCCAAGACTAGATTTAGTTTACCCGCAAAGGATCTGTATAGAAGTTGATAACACCGTGTTGTGACTAACAAGATTTCACGTTGCAGGTTGAGTCTCTCTTTGCTAACTGTGCTTGAGGTCTTGCTAACGTCGCCAATACCTAATAGGTGCTCGGCTCTCAGAGCGACTCTTTCTGATTGCTTACCAACATCGGACTTTAATCAATCAGAATTAAGTATTTAACCAATCAAAATCGAGTATTTTACAGAAATCGTTTTTACTGCTGCAGTTGTTGCTGTTAGCTCAGAACAGGGTTCTACCAATAAAGCATTGCCTATTAGTTAGGAGAGAAATTTTATAACTTGGAATTAAATCTTGCCAATGATCATGTAACATTACTATTCTTTGAAATCGTTTATGACAATGGTTAATCAACAGAATTTGTGAGATTTCACTTCTGTTGTGTCTTGAAAGAAATCAGTTACTTTCTTTGATATTAATATCGCAAACCAAAGTACCTTTGTCAAAATACCAGAATTTTAGTTTTTATTGACCAGAAGTTTTGTTATCTTGGTGACACTATTGGAGCACAGAGAGGAGCTGGTGCAGGTGTGATAGCAAGAATTAGGAAAAAGGTAAGTTTAGGGAACTTCTGCCATTACTAACCAGCAGAGTGTGACTGGGAAGAGTCTATCAGGCATGTGCAGGCAGTGTGATTATGTATGGAAGTGCAACCTGGTCAGTTAGGGTTGAGGATATGCATTGAATGGAGAGAAATGATATGAGAATGTAACGATGGATGTGTAATGTTTAATCTTCAAATACAAGCTTAGATCTGAACAGTATAGGTTGGTGTGTGCAGAAAAGGAGACTTTGTGGATTTGGTCACATTGAAAGAATAGATGAGAGTTCTTTGTTTAGTAGATATAGAACAGCTGACATAGCAGAGTCATTTGGCAAGGGACGGACAAGGAAAACATGAGAGGAAGTGATAAGAATGTATTTGTGAAAAAGGGATAAATAAAGATCTGGCTAGAGATAGGACGTCAATTTCTAAAAGCTATCCAACACATGTCTGCATGTAAAATGGACGTTAAACCAAATATGATGATGATGATGATGACGACGACGACGATGATGATGATGATGATGATGATGATGATGATGATACGGTATTTTATATGTCAGAAATATAATCATACCATTGATAAGTGGCTCTATACGTTGCATATACTCTGCCGGCTTTTGAACAGTTTAATCATACACAATTTCACTCACAAGGTGAAAGAACAATTAGAAACACAGAGAGAGAGAAAGAATACTAGAATAGAAGAGAGAGAGAGAAAGAAGGAGATAGAGAGAAAAAGGAGAGAGAGAGAAAGAAGGAGAGAGAGAGAAAGAAGAGAGAAAGAAGAAAGAGAGAAAGAAGGAGAGAGAAAGAAAGAGAAAGAGAGAAAGAAGGAGAGAGAAAGAAAGAGATAAGAGAGAGAGAAAGAGAGAGAGAGAGAGAGAGAGAGAGAAAGAGAGAGAGAGAGAAAGAGAGAGACAGAAAAGACAATCAAAGCGAAACGAAAAAAAAAAAAATAGGAGAACTCACACCATTTCGAAAGATTAAAAAAGAAGAAAAAACAAACCTTTTTGCAATTGGATTAACAAAGCTTCTTTTCTTATTAATGTTCAGCTGAGAGATCAAAGAGAGATTGGTTTACGGCAATGGCAGAAGAACATTTCGAAAAGATCAAAGCGAAAGCGGATTTTGCCGCCACCGCGAATGCTGCCAATCGGAAATCAATTTCAGAAAGTTTTTATTTCATCTTCAAAGAAGAACCGGAATATCCCGAAGATGCAGCCATTGCATCGTTTGCAATGGAAATACCATTCCAAGCTTTAACGTGACAGACCGACGGGGAGGGGGAGGGGAGCAGCTTCTCTTACAGATGCCAGTCTATGAAGAATAAGGTAGAGATGGAGAGCACGTGGAAATCAAAGAATTTCTCGTCAATAGATCTTGTGTAAGTCTATAGGAGTGGGAGGAGGGGAGGAGAGAGATTCTTTTTCTTTTTCTCTTTTCTTTGATGCTGGGTGCATATCACCTGCTGACCTAATTTAGAGAATAGAGTAGTTGTAACCTACAAAAAAAAACATGGGGGAGTGGGGGAGCAGAGGCGAATCCCCCCCACCCCCCACACGCATGGAAAAAAAAAACTGCAGTTCTTTTAAGGGTCAATTCTGTGGATCATCTCTCTTGTTAAATGTTCAGTTATCTATTCTTAGGATTATTTTAGATGCGTCATTACCATATTATGAGAGGAAGTTTTTTTGTAGACCTGAATATGTGCTTAAAATTGAGGTTGGAATACCTTTTTTTTAAAGTTTGAAAACCGTGTTATTTCATCTGAGACGATTGTTTGAAATAGTATTATATCCATTCTGTGACGCTTAAGTTTGAAATAGCATTTCATTCCGTCTGTGCTGCTTAAGTTTCAAATAGCATTTTCATTTCTTAATGTGCAGACTGAATGAACATGTATTAAGAATGTATGTGTTTTGATTTTTTTAAACTAGAGTTTGAACATACGGTAGAGAATCTTGCACCTTCTCAAAAAATGCTGGAAATATCTCCACACTTCCAAAAATTACAGAAAAGCAAATTTACCATTTCAATATTTTTTAGGGATAAAAAAGGAAAGGAAAAGATCAAATACGTAATAAGAGACCATTAAATTTGTTTTAAATCATTTCTCTGTGGTTAAGGCCATATCCAGACTGTAGAAACCACAAAAGGCAAACATTTATCTGACAACATTTGTTAGTTGGGGAATATTTAAAGAATATATAAGTGACCAAAAAAATATTATTCAAAAATGAACATACTAATTTGTTTATTTTCTCTTGTCTTTCTTATGTTCAACTGAGAGTCAATTATCTCTTAAATCCGAACTTTTCAAAAACAATATTTTTCTTGCCAGAGGAAAAATAATTTTGTGATATAATAAGATGCTTCAAATACTATGTAAAAAGTTTGAAAATTATTTTTTTTAAATTTAATTTTCACTACAAAATCTTTTTAGAAAAAATCTTTAGAGAATTGCACTTTTCCTTTTATATATATACTAGCAGGGGTTACTTGCCATTGCCCGGAGCAAAAGTGTAAAAATCTCTCTCTTCCCCAGTTACCCAGGGCAAAAGCTGGCTCTTCCCCCAGTCCCCCCCCCTCTTTCTCGCCCCACTGCCTCCCTCACCGCGTTGTCCGGGGCAAAAGTGTAACATATTTCTATTAAAAGTACTAACTCTGTCTTCCTCGGTCACCCCCTTCTCCCCCACCCATTCTCTCCCCATTGCCTGGAGCAAAAGCTGTCTCTTCCCTGGCTCTCCCCGTTCCCCTCCTTCACCTCCACACCACCTGTCTCCGTTGCCCGAGGCAAAAGTGTAATATATTTCTATTAAAAGTACCAGCTCTGTCTCTCCCACCCCTTTCAATGTATATTTAAGTTATTGTTAAAAAATTTTTTTAAAATTCTCATGAGTCAGTGGGATTCAAACGCTCAACCTCTTCGTTCTTTAACCGTAACCATTACACCACCGATGCAAATAATAGAGACTATAGAAAAATAGTTCATGTTAACATGATGTTTTTTTTTTTGGCAAACCGCATATATGCACAACGTAAAAATGACTGGAATATGAAGATATTTGGTACCCCCAAGAAGTTCTGTGTCCGTTCGGCATGAAGAAATCAATGTTTTTTTCCAAATTTTTGATATTATGCGACCGAAAGCTGGAGGATTGAGAAAATATAAACTTTATGGAGTCTGTCCAGTATCTTGGGAGATTTTTCCAGACATACAAAAATACACACATTTCTACTTTATATAATATAAAGCCTCTGTCTCAAGAGGCAATGGATACCCTCAGATAAAGTTTCCTGCATGAACAATCTTTAGCAAAGCAAGGGTAGGCAATCCCAACCGCATCTTCTCTGAATCAGCATTTCTTAAATCCTCAGACAACCGGAAACAATGTTAGAGTATGGAAAGACTGATGTTTTATAAGAACTTGCCTTTTTGTAGACTAGTTATTCACATATGGTTTGAGAGTCTAGTCTACCCTCATATTTACCCCATAGCTGGAGATATAGCTGAGACTATACGGATTCACATCTTTCGCCAAGCGTATTTCGGAAAGTGATAAAATAGACAGAACTTCAACCTGGCACATCGAGCCAGTGTCCATAATATAAATAACAGATATGAATTTAGAACTTTAGCGACATCAAAGATTAATTAAATCTTTCTTTGCATCTGGGCATAATAGGCACACAACATCCCATTTAAAAATACAAATATTTCAGATTTGCATTGTATTTGATCTATAGTCATTAGCCACCAATTAAGATGTATTACAGAAGATCAGAATTTCTGTAACACATATATAAATAAATATTATACTTTTATTTTTGAATTTTCTTAATAATCGAGCATTATATATGTATGTATATAAGGTTAATACAACAAAAGATATAAGAGGCAACTAATATCTTTAATTTGAACATCCGGATAAAAATGAAGCTCAATATACTGGATAGAGCATTAATGGCACTAGATAAAGTGAAAGAATAAAATAAAGTGCGAATCTGAGGAGATTTTCTTTGAAAACTCATGAGTTAAGAACTTTAAAGTACTTTGCTCGAACTTTGAATTCTAATAAAATTTGATTCGCACCTTATTTTATTCTTTCACTTTATCTAGTGCTATATATATATATATATATATATATATATATATATATATATATATATACACACTATAAGAATACCTGTCCCAGGATGGGTAAATTTAATTCCACAAACAGAATAGTTTTGCACCACTTTTATGTCCCCTTACGAATATTAAAATCAAGATATAAGGATTCTAAACCTTATGTCTACCATCCCTATTCTAATTTTGATCAAAATCCATTACATAATTTTGATTTTAGAAAATGTTTAAAATTAAAATCTAAAACCCCTTTAAAATACTTTAACAAAACTAAAATTTGATGAATATTTATTAATTGATGTCTAATACCTATTGTTAAAATTTAAAAAAAGAATCGAAGGTATCTGAATTTTCACGAAGTACACACCCCTTTTTATAAAACTAAATATAGCCCACATTTAGGCACCTTTATGCCTAGCAGCTGTGTTTTAAAATTCATAATGATTGGTTAATTAGTTTAAGAGTGAATCCTGTACATACAAATATATAAACATACCATACTTATATATATATATATATATATATATATATATATATAATAGAATAGTAGTAAGTTTTTGAAAGGCTGTGGGCAATGCAATTCCGGGTAAGATGCAAGTTGTAAGGAACAAAAACAATAACAATAAATCGAATACGATATAAGACTTACTATTTATTTTTCCTTTTTTTTTCTTACATAACAGCAAGAGTGTTTTAGCTGTTCGTGTGATGTCCGGGTGATTAAAAATCACTATTTGATATTTCGGGAAAAGACATCCCTTTGTCAAAAATAATTAAACCAGAAGAAGAATATTTTTCTTCTCCGACTGTGTAGAGCATACTACAAAACAAAATGGCTGCCAGATATAGACCGCAGCAAATAAAGCAGTTTCGCAGGGAATATAAATTAAATTAAGTTTTATTTTAATATTATGTTAAATATATGATTTGGTGTTTAAAAATATTTGTGTAATGTTGGTTAGGTGTATGGTGTTCGATAAACTGTTAGTTTTAATAATATATATATATAATTTATTTAAAAAAATTTTTTTTTATTATCAAGCTTATATTTGAATATTTAATTTGTTTTATCTTCATATTTTTATTTTGTTTATCTTTCTTTCGTATTTTAAGAATTTTAATATAAAGTAAAGTAATTAGTCTCATATTTTAGATATTCTAGATCTATCAAATTTATCGATTATCATCTATTAAAAAAGTGTTACTAATTGTGAGTTTCGTCAAATTAGATTAACGAATTAATTCTATATAATAGAATGACAAAGCGATTTTTATATATATTTTAATTTATTTTTTTATATAATAAACCTTACTCACTTCCAGATTTCTCCTTGGTCACTAGAATCGCATGTGTGACACCGGAATAGCACAATATTTTGGGGATATAACCCCTTTCTCAAGTATTTCTTTTTCTTTATTTCAGATTACTATCCACCTTATGTGTATGTTTTTTTTTTTTGTTGACTGCGAGATTGCCATTTTTAAGGATTGCAGAAAATGAAAATTGTCAGCAAGTCAAATGGTTAACGTTTTGTAATAAAAATAAATGTGGCTGCAAATATTATAATTATGTAAAACATATTTGATTCCCAGAGAATGCTAGTAATAATAACAAAGCTTGAGAGAAAGAACTTTCTAACGAAAAGGTAAAAAGATACTCACTCCAAGTCATCACCCTGTTTGATCATATAGACTTCAATTCGATAGGAAGTTCTTCGGCCATGTCTGGGTTTTGTCTTGTAGAGTCGAAGTTCAGCTCCAGTTACCGTTTCAAGTGGAGACACCTCACCAAAATCAAAGAAAAACGTCCGATCTCGTTCATGTCTCAGAAAATGGATTTTATGAACTACAAAAACAAAGAAATAACATTTTGATAGCAAAAGAAAAAAAAAATTTATTGAAAATTCAAATTTAAATTTTAAGTATTAAAAATAATTTTTTATTTTATAAAATCAGAAAAGTAAATGAAACGTTTTTTCGTATTGTTTGGATTAATCGGACTATTGTTCTCATCTTGGATGTTATTCACAACGTTTCCGCAGATGTGATCTCTGCCCTTCTTCAGGTGTATCTTGTTGGACTCTGGAATCTGTATGGAATTTCGAACAAAACCCTTTATTCATTTCTCGAGAACTATGACTAAAACAAAGTATGTTCAACTAACATGATCTAAGTATTACAAAATCATGGCAAGCTAATCAGATTAATTGAGCTAACAGGTGAATTTTTCAGATCTTTTTCGGGGGGATGGGGGTTGGTTTTCATAAACAATTCAAATCAGTCTAAATCAAGAGAAAGACACTGTGTGCATGTGTGAGGAATGAGACAGGAAGTCATTCTTTGATGAAACAAAAGCCATTTAACTCCCCTATCCCTTTCATGAATCGTTTAAAGTCTGAGCTTTCACAGCAAAATTATTGGATATCTAGCAACATCAACTATATTATTTTTCAAGCGGACTTGAACAAAAAAAAAACATTTTCTTGCGTTTATCTCGTGCAGTAAAGTACGCACTTAATTTCTCCCTCCACTATACATGGTCAAGATTAAATCAAGTCTTAGATCTTTAGTGTAAGGTATCTAACCAACTTCTGTTTCGGCTATCCTCTTACCCTTTTTCCCGCTCAGGAATCTCCATTTTGAATCCTGTTTTTGCGACAGTGTTGTTTGCATGCAATACATATTATTACTAGTCAGGGTTGTGGAGTTGGAATCTATAAAGTCTGACTCAGACTTTGAGAATTCCAAAATATCCGACTCAGACTCCTTATTTTAATGTCTTCCAATATTCAAGCAGTCTGTTTATTCTTCGGAGATTAAGAAATCCAATTTACTTGGATTCTACAACTTTAAATTCAAACGATTCTTCCTCAATTTGTCTGAGATTGGCATAACAGTGACAAATAACATTTCAGTTATGGTAGAGTTTGGTAAGATATTAAGTCTAACACAATATTTTAGTCTTCAGTTTTCTTTCCGCTTCCTTTGTTGGCAACCAAAGGACACCAATGGCAACATGTTATTTCAGGCTGATCATCTGGGTTTGTATGTTTTTTGAGCAATCTAAGAAAATATCACATCATCTTTAATTAGACTCAAAGTGGTGCTAGTCCTTATTTAATGGGAGCCCTGTACTTTATGTTACAGTCTTGATTCAGAAACCCTTTCACCTTGCTCATGTTGGTCATATAAATACTCAGACAAGGGAATAAGGGGCTAATTTGATGTTGTGAATAAACATATAAACATAAATATATGAATTGTCAGTTTATGGCTGCGAGATATGGCCAACGAGGGTGGCTGATCGGCAGAAGTTGGAGGTTTTTGACAATGACTGTTTCCGCCACATTTGGCATTGGTGTCGACTGTGTCCCAACAGCGGTTCTCCACCAACACTTCAATCTAAAATGGCCGATATCTGTCCGGTTGCAAATGTTCATTAATATATTTTTTACTTTAATGAGAATGTTACAATTAATATTTATGTGTTTTTATTTATTTTAGACAAACTATTTTGGATCTATGAGGAGAGGTAAAAAATCCATATGCCAAACTCAATTAAGTAGGTTCATAAATAACAAAATATTTTTATTAGATCGGTGGCCTTGTGGATAGAATGGTTGCGGAAGCGAAAGTGGAAAAATGACTGCTTTCGCTGCATTTTGCGCTGTCGACTGCATCGCAACTACTGTTCTCTGTCAACACCTCAATCTAAACTCTCTGCCATCTGCTGCAGCACCATCTTTTAATGGTTTCGGCATGCAGCTCATTGCCAAGAGGGAGAATCTGTGATGTAATCCTCCCTACCTCTCTGCATGGGTGGTTCAAACATATTGGTGATGGCTTGTCACTTGGAGGAAGAGCTAATTCGCCATGTAATCTTCCCTAACCCGACTGTCTGGATGGACAGCTGAGGACCTGGACAGCAACCATCAAGAAGGACTTAGCTGAGCTCTCAGGTCCACAGGTGATCAGTCTTCGACTGTTGAATCATGATTCCTCCAGAATCACCATGCATGGGATGCCATGATTTGGGATGTAGTGCAGGGCCAGGGAAGAAGTTGCCTCAACCTGACGAGGGTGAACACTGGTGTAACAACAACTTATTTGTTTTACAGCGACACAAGCAGAAGGCAATTTTTGATATACAACGTGCTATCAGAAAGTTTCCTGACCACAAAGCAGAGCTTAGCAGCATTCAACAAAAATATGCACACAACTAATGCTCATTTGTTCACAGCTGAACGAAAGTCTGCAAAATCATATCTAATCACAAACCAGCTAGTTTAGTGAGTAAAAATGTGTAAATAGAGTGAAATTTCTTTCAATTTAGACTTGTGATGATTTCATTTTTTGGATTATTTTGATAAAGTTAAACAAAATTTACTCTTTTCTTCATTATAAATTTACAATTCTTTCTCCTGTGTCATTAATAGTTTTATTTTCCAGCTTATTTCAAGTTAGTTTACTATTTTCAGTCACAGGCTATTTATTTTTTAATGTTGACGTTTTTCAATTTCATGTGCATGATATTGTGTCTATGTATATAAAACAGTTTCATCTTAAAGAAAATGAGTCACTCGTCAATAAGGTCGGCTTAATATAGAGATTTAGGCTGACTTTCACACAAAAAAATTAAGTTGAAAACTTTAGTGAATTAAATTTTTGCCTTATTATCTTATGTTTCCATCTGTTTTTACATGGTCCAAATATGTTTTTTATTTTTTATTGATTTACTATTAAAAGAAAAATCTAGCTTGATCTTTACTGTGCTATGAATTATATTACGAAGATTCAATGTGTTAGCTGTTGAAATCAATCTTATATGAACAAAGTTGTACTTCCCTGTCATTTTTATGTTTTTTTTCGAGAAGTAATGGGCTTTTGTCCAATGTTCAGGCTGGTTTGATCTAATAATTATCACGTTTATCATGATTAATTTTCATTTACTACAAGATGACATTACATTTGTAAGGATGTTTCACTTATTCAAATTTTGTTATAGACTGTGAAATTGTCTTCTGAACCAATAGTACACAGGATGGCAAATTTTCTAATTTCCAACAAACTTTGAGCGATCATAATTTGGTGGCTCATTGTGCTACTAAAATAAATTTGGTACTATTGTTTATATTTGGCAAAGATCTAGTGCCTATAGTAGAAGCTGTTTGACATACTGAAAAATGGTTTGGGATACATCGTTAATAGCTTTCAGAGAAATAAGTTATGTACAACTGATTTGTTTAAGAATTTATGCATAAAAAAATAAAGCACATGGCATTAGAAGAATTTTATTGGGGAACAAGCAGGAATTGCCGGAGGGGGGAGGGCACAGATTCTATGGGAACCAAATACAGGAAAATCAACTCAACCTCAACCTTTGTTCAAGGGGAAGAAAAACAAGGTAACAAAAAAAAAAACCCTGTTTGTTGCCAAGTTCCCAAGAGAGACAAGAGAACTGAATAAATTCACTTCCTGAGAAAGCAACAACATCTGTGTACAAAGACATGGTTAGGATCATCGGTTCTTTTCATGTCAAATCACAGCATCCCATAAATCTTCCACCTCTAGAACCACCTAAAAGCCAAGACATTTAAAACCAGACGAAAGAAATCAAGGGAACATTCACAAGAAACTAATTAAACAAATAAATGTATCTTCGTTTTCGTGAATTGTGTGTGTCTATATTTATTATTTGAAGCTTACGGTCATCTTTATTTATTCAAAATCACTATTTTGCGAAAATGTTATTAAACAACTTTATTCAATTCATGGCAGAATTTTACAATCATATTTGTTTTAATACCCGTTTTACATGATGACATGTGCTGAACAGCTTTTAGAAATTGACTTTCAAACTAAACTATCTCTGACCAGGTTTTTATTTATCCCTCTTTCTCTCAAGTCAATCCTTATCACTTCCTTCCAGGTTTTGCTTGGCCTTGCCAACTGACACTGCTACCTCAATGGTTCTACATCTACTAACCAAAGAACTCTTATCGATTCTGTCAATGTAAGCATATACCATCAAAGTCTCCTGTTCTGCACACATCTTCCTATACTGTCCAAATTTAATCTACTTCTGAGATCATCAGATCTAAGCCTGTCTTTAAGACTTACATTACACATCCATCATATTATTCTCATATCATTTCTCCCCATGAAACACATGTCAAAAAACTTCATTGCCCAGGTTTCACTTCCATACATCATCACACTGCATACACATACCGGATAGACTCCCTTGGTTAACTGTGGAAACTGTTGGTTAGTAATGACAAAAGTTCCCTGAACTTACTCCAACTCCTAACTCTTGCAATCACACCAGCTTCATAGTATCACCAAAGTAACAAAACTTCTGAACAAACTCAATAGCCTCACCATCCAATTACATTTTCTCCACATCTGAGTTCTCATCTATCTCCATTGTCTTACTCTTCTCGTACACAAACTGATTATCATCCCCCAATTTACCTGTAATTCTACTGCGCTTTTTGAGTATCCAATGCTTACAAGTATCATAATGAATTAAGTTGAACCTACCTCTCTTTCCACACATTGAGCAGGTGAACTTTCCTTTCTGATGGCTTTCTAACACTAACATTCACTCCCAGACCTTTACTTCCTATAGTATTCCTCCAACTTCTTAACATATAGACCTTTCATTGTATCACAGGCAAGCACTATATCATAAGTATAAAGCATATCTTCCGGATAACCCATACAAAACTCCTACTTAAAAATTACGCTGTCACTTAATGTGCTGTTAATTCTAACACAACTGAGTATTTCTGTACACTACTTGAACAACCTTCACCAACCACTCACTTGCTTGCTTCTGCTAATTATGTGACATTGTTTATGCTGATCTCTGATTATAAAAAGTAAGTAACGAATGATCTTTAGATTAAAGAATTCTTAATTAATGCGACAACTATTTCTTAAACAAAAAAGTTTGTTAAGAGGCAGCTGCAACAAAATAATGCACAGTAAAAATGATATAATGGAAATATTAACCTAAGTAACATATTCTTAATTTCTCATATATATATATATATATATATATATATATATATATATAAGGAGGATTAGTATTTATTTGAAATTGATGATAAGGAATTGAACAACAAAGGAGGAAGAGGCGGAGAAGGAGGAGGGGGAGGAAAGAATAAAAAAGGACTAAAAGTATATATATGTATATATATATATAATTAAATTTTTTTTAAATATTTGGATATGTTGATATTTTTAATATTTTTAATATAAAACTAAAAATACATTAATCACCTAAAAAGTAGTGTAATGGATTCGTCTACATACTTTAAAATGCAGCAACATTTTTGTAAGTAACGGATAAATTTTATTAGACAGACGAACAACACAGGTAAGGAGGACTTAAAAATTTTTTTAAATTTTTTTATTAATAACAAATATAAGTTAGCAAAACATTTATACGGAACAAAACTTAGGTTTAGTATACAGAACGTTTATGTTTTTTAAGGGAAGCGGGGTCTGATCAACTCTGCTGGGAAGCCATGAAATTAAATACTGTCTTGTTTTTAAATTCCCGAAACAGTTGTTCATGGTAAACAACTGATGCTCCCTTAAATAATGTTAGAAGCAAACTAATATAATAACTGTAAAAGTTAAATTGACTTACATGAGTGATTTTCCACTGAACGACTTGAGACTTGAGGTTTTTTTTTAATTTTTTAATTTTTTTTATATAGTTTTAATGGTTGAGAAACTTCCAAGACTATCGCTCTCTCTCTTTATATATATATATATATATATATATATATATATATATATATATATAATTTTTATTACTCTTCAAAATAGATATTGAACACTCCAAATCATGGAACTGATAGTCTTTTATATCATATAAAAAGAAACCAAAACAAATAGGTATTATTTTTTTTCCTTTAATTTTTAATTAATGATTTCATCTTGTATATATATTTTTAAATTCCGTTTTGAAATTAAAATTAACGTTTAGTGTGACACAGAAATCTTGCAACCAGGAAGATTTCTATCCAGAAAAGGTAACTATTACAAATCTTTCAGAAGAAAATTGCCTAGTATATATATGATACTAGCAAGGCTACCCGGCGTTGCCTGGGGCAAAAGTGTAACATATTTTTATTAAAACTTCTATCTCTCTCTCTATTTGTCTCTCTATCTTTCTCTCTTTCCCCCTGCCCAACCCATCCCTCTCTTGACATACAGACAATTTTCGTTTATATAATCGATTGTTTGAGAAATGAGTTAGCATTTTCTTTCCAAATTAATGCATAAAATGGCTGAAAAACTGACCAGCCCTAACGAAACCTAGCCCAGTCGACCTCCACAGAATTAATAATCAAAAATCTTTTTTAGATAGTATTCTTCTAGGGTAACGCTGATCAAGAATATACAAACTTTGTGGCTGTTTGTTTTGTAGTTTTTTACTTTTATCTGGACACACACACACAAACACACACACACACACACCTGCCTTTTATATAATAGATTAGCTGATCTGATCCAGCGTTGCCCGGAAATATCTGATTGCTTTTCATGTAAACCTGCCAGTGAGTTTGACAAATCTATAATTTTAATATCTCATGTGTTTATTTACCTCCCCCCCTAGGAGGTTAGACACAAGGTCAGGTGTGTTTTGAAAAGCAAGTCCACAAGGTGAAGTGCATTCTGGCCTACACAAAATGCCTGAGCAGACCCGTCTGCATTCTCCAGTATGAGCACCTCAGACGATTAACAATAAACTAACCCCTTATCAGAACCTGGGTGGGTGGATCTTCTAGAACTGAACAGAACCATACCTAAGTCTAAGAGCAACAAAGCCACTGTCGGACTGATTGTCAAGGACGTATCTCCGACTGGTACAAATTTTTGTGTCTCATGTGTATGCTGAAAATTTCATTCATATAGTGTATTATAGTAAAGATAAATTGTTTGTGCTTAATGCCGAAACCCATTTTAACTGAAAATACTTTGGAAAAAAAACAAAAAAAACTGGTAAGATATGGATTTCTAAATTTATTTATTTTTACTTTTCAAAATAGATATTTAAGAATCCCTCCTACCCCAAAAAACTTGAAATTACTCACTATAGTCAGTACTTGTTATTAACACATTCGAATTTACTCTAAGTAAATTATGAGTCAGAGTTGTCTGCCCTTTTTTTTTCTTTGTTCTGTTATTGTTATCTAGTAGTAAAAACAAATGCACGTCTCGTGTGGAAGCTTACGAAAATGTGTTTGTCTTATTAAGTGTAATTCTTCTTGCTATGAAGAATATCAGAATGTTGCCGAGAACAAAAACTATGTCTCACATTCATGTGAAGTTGGCTTTATATCGATAATAATTGTTCACAAAGGTTATGGGCCCAGATGAACGCTCAATATAATAATAAAGCCATGTGTGACATTCTTTTTCGTTGAGATTCTCGTTCACGGAAGAAGTTTTGTATCGTTTTATATCTGGAACATTACGATGGAAACAAAACTTGTTAATCTTGTACCGTTGAATGAGACAAATTACGCCACTTGGAAAATACAATGCAAAATGGCATTAATTAGTGACGGATTATGGTACATAGTAAATGATACGGAAATCGTCCCCGATCTTAGGACAGATGCGATGTTACATGCAAAGTATTTATCGCAGAAAGATCATGCCTTGGCGACGATTGTGCTGTCAGTGGAACCATCACTTTTGTATTTGATAGGGGATCCCGATGATCCTGCAGTAGTGTAAAAAAAATTGGCAGATCAATTTCAAAATAAAATGTGGGCTAACAAATTAGCATTAAGGAGGCATTTGTATTCCCTTAAATTGAAAGTAGGTGACTCTGTTCATAAACATATTAAAATGATGACAGAAACCTTTGAAGAGTTGTCAGTCATCGGCGATTCGATTGATGAGGAAGATAAAGTTGTACACCTCTTGGCTAGCCTCCCGAATTCCTATGACATGTTAGTAACAGCGCTAGAAGCATGTCAGGTTAGTGACTGAATGACTGCTGTACGAAGAAACGAAACTCAGAGAGAAGGAAAACACTGCTACTGACTCGAAAGCGATGACATCAAAACATCACATCTTTAAAAAGGGACCCAATGTTATCACTGTGGAAAGAATGGACACATTTAACGTGACTGTCGATTGCTTAGTGAGGATGCAAAAGAAAATTTTAAAAGGAACTACCCCAATAAGAAAGCTTTTTTCATCGAGAAAACACAGGGAGAATCTAGTGGTTCTGAAAATGATTACATTGTTGGACTATTTGCACACCATGCATTATTGTCTAATAACAAAAAGAAGCGAATGGATTGTGAATTCTGGAGCAATTTGTCACACGTGTCACAATGTGAATATGTTTATAGATTTCAGGAAATTGGATTTAGTAAAGGAAATAACCTTTGGTCATGGACACTCAGTTAAAGCATTCAGAGTGGGGATAATAGAATTGAATGTGAAGTGTGTCAGACAGGAAACATCAAAGATGTAGACCGTATGAAACATTTTATGTTCTCTAACTATCCTACAACCTATTGAGTGTGTCTAGAGCGACTAAATCTAGAAAGTCGACTTCTTGATGAAAAACAGAGGATAGTAGCTACAGGTTAAAAAATTGAAAATTTGAAAAACAAGAAGCAGCTCATGCAGCATCTACATGTTCAGGTGGAAACACAAAGAGGAGATTTGGCATCAAAATAATCAGCAAAACAAGAAGGGTCGTTTTTCTAATCAGCAAAATCGACGCAACCAACAGGAGAATAAGAAAGGTAAGCAAGATCAGCGCGGCGGCAGAGGTCTAAATTCAACAGATATGAGAGGAAAACGGCCGCAACCTTTACAACAAATACCCCAACGTAAACAGAGGTGATCATCTGATAGACGTATAGAACGGAAAAAAGCCAACAGTTATCACCAGGAGGTCGAATGGATGGATGGTGGTGGTAGGCACCAATTAATGGATGGTGTTGGTGGCCAGAATGTTACACAGGCTCATTCTACAGACAAGTGAATTACTCAAGGGATTGACCAGTTTGATTGGTCAACAGTTGTTGAATCCGAACCAGATGTCCGACCAAGATGATGGTCAGTATGACAATCAGTCGTGGGGTCAAGGTATGGACCAAGGAAGTAACTATGGTGGAGGCTATCAGTTTGGAGGCGGCGGAAATCAAGGGTTCAACAACGACAACATGAATTACGGTAACTATGGTGGTGGTGGCAGTGGTGGTGGCTAGGAGGGGAGGGGTCCTATCGAGGCTGCAATTAATGCGGCCTCTTTTCAACATCGTCTAAAGACATTTATCCGAACTTGTTGACAATCAACAAATTGAGACTGGAGGAAATTAAAGTGGTTGTGGCAAGTGAACTGTCTGATTATTGGGATGATACCTGCCTGAATATTAAATATGTGGAAGCCAAAACGGGTGTGATGAAAGGGTACATGCAAATGAAATTTCCTTCGGAAGAAGCTGCAGAAATCGTGTTCAACAAATTGCAGCCTGTCTGTAAATTAAAGCGAAGCATCTATGGCTTGAAACAATCATCAAGATGTTGGAATGAAGCACTGGATGCTCAGCTAAAAAAGATGCATTTCAAGCAATTGAAAAATGATCCGTATATCTATACACTCTCCTCAGGAGGAGAGATCTTCATAGATGCAATGTTTGTTGATGATATCATTCTGGCATGCAAGTCTTTGACACATATCCGAGAATTCATCAAAATAATCTCGGAAAGTTTCAACATCAAGGACATTGGGAAACTACATAGTTTCTTGGGTGTTAAAATCGCTTATCCAGATTCAGGGAAGATATGGATCGGACAACCAGCATACACAGAAGTTTTGTAAAAGATTCCAAATAAAAAATTAAAAATCTACAACAACTCCAGTGCCAAGTTCGAATCCAGTTAATTCCATAATACCACTTTCACTTAGGGATGTTGGCAACCATTAAGACGTTCCTCCTGCAAGAATTCCGACAACAGAATCAAACCAGTCAACAAAATTGTACCATTCTGATTCATAGGAATTTACTTTACTAATTAATTGAACATTTATGGTGGGAGCTGAAACGATAACATCATTACAGAATGTCTGTCTCTGTTGGAAGCCAAGGGGACGTTAATCTCCAATTTTGCAAGGGAAATAACTGTCCATTTTATTTTCTTAGGTAGAAATGCTTTCTACCTAACAGCATGTGTTCTTTAGAATTAAGTGATCTATGCCCTGCTTCTTTTGTTCCAGCTCGTTTGACTCATTGGTCTATCGATTCACAGTTTTGATACCACATTGTAATACAGCTTCCTTTCAGTAGCTTCTTTCCAAGAACTGCAAGCTTGTAGAACTCTCTTCCTGCTGACTGTTTTCCTTCTACCTATAGTCTTGGTCTTTTCAAGACTAAGGTCAATAGGCATCTCCTGTCTTTGTGATAATAATATTTCATTCTTGTAAGCTCTTTACATCAAGTGGCTTCATGGCTTCATGGCTTGTATGGAGCGATTTCCATTAAAAAAAATATATATAATACATGTGAAATATATCTATTTAAATAAATAAATGTCAATAGATTTATTCTGTATCCATTGGTGGTGGGATGAGAATTGTTTATATTATTTCCACTAAAAAGGTTAGAAATTGGATAATTTGTTTTCAGCTATCATTCATATTTATATAGAACTAGAAAAATACCTATCCCAGGACAGGTAAAATTAATTCCCCGAACAGTTTTGCACCACTTTTATGTGCCCTTATGAACGTTAAAATTCAGATATAATACTACTATAATACTACTAATTTTGATCAAAATCCATTATGATTTTAATTCTAGAAAGTGTCGAAAATTCAAGGACTCTTAAAAAATTGAAAATCAAGCAATCTTGTTTAATTGGTGTCTAATGACTATAGATTCAATGAAAATCTGAAATATTTAAATTTTCAACTGGAAGATTGTGTCCATATTATGTCCCCTAAAAATCCTTTAAAATACTCCAAAAGAAACTGAAATTTGGGGAGTACTTATTAATTGATGTCTAATACCTATTGTTAAGATTTCACAAAAATCAGAGGTATCTAAATTTTCTACAAAGGGTTTCCACCACCTTTGCATGAAACTAAATTAAACTAAATATAGCCAACATTTGAACCCTTTATGCCTATCAAATGTGCTTTCAAATTCATAATGATAGATTAATTAGTTTAGGACTGAATCCTGTACATACAAATATATAAGCATATACACATACTTAACTTTATATAAATAGACATATGGACAATGTTAGGTAGCCCTAATAGTTTGGTATAAAGAAAAGAAACTTTTTTTAGGAAAAGGTATGCATCATCATCAGATTTATTTTTAACAGGCCTTTGATTAGTTCTCTAGAAGAGGGTGGGGCGAATGCAGTGACTGTTAAATGTCTAATGGAGAAAAAAATGCTTGAAGACTTGGTCAAGCAGGATTCGATAGAGAGAAAACAAATCTAAAAGTTGCAGTGGAATTATGAGAATGGGGAAAAAACAAAGTGAGAATCATTTAACAAAGGTAGTGATGTTGAAAAATTGATTGTGTCAAAAATACTCTTTTGTACATCAAAGAAAAATATAGAAACGAATGATGCTGTATAACGGCGCGAGTAATTAAAATAATGAGACTTGTGTGGCGTGGCGGCGGTGTGTGGGGTAAATGACGTAGACAATAATCATCAAAGAAATAATGCAACAAACGAATGCAGTTCTTAAATCTGGAAATTTGGGGGTGAGGCAGGGAAATCAAAAAATAAATAAAACACTGATGTTGTAAGATTGAAATAAACTTGTAACATTTGTTTAAATTACTTTCATGTCTCTTTTCTTTGAAAATACATTTTCATCCGGGCTCTTCACAAAATTCTTTTACAATTTTTAATTGAATGAAGCAAATACATTTCATAGAACATGTCATTTCCTATTTCACTTTCTTGTTCCATTTGAAAATATCTACTTATAAGGTATGCTCAGTGGTGTACTGAGGCAAAGTGCCACCCAGGGCCCTATTCACAAAATTCGCCCTAAGGGGGAGGGGTAGCTGAGGGTCCTCATCTACTTTTAAATGTAAATATAATTTTTTTTTTAATTTGACAAACTTATGGTTTCTCTTTATGTATTGTATTCAATATTTTAATAAAGTCATTGTGAGATTTTCATCTATATTTTTCCTTTGCACCATTGTTTTTCCATTTATCCACTTGTACCATTTTTACCTAATATATATATATATATATATATATATATATATATCTTCTATCTAAAGTAGACTGTTTTTTCCCCTCTAACTTTGACGACACTAGCCAAATAATCAACATCACAGGCTAAAACTGATCCGCTCTGCAAACTAACCGGTTCCCCCTGTGTGTTCCTACAAAATATAAAGTTACTACAAATCAATTCTCTAATTATTACATTTAATCCGTGAAAACTTACTCGCACAAAAATAACTTACAAAGAGAAGGTAGCTCGCCTTTTTACCCGCTCTAATGTTTCTACTAATCCTTCCACCTACAACACCGTGATTTCTTTATATAAGCAAAACTTTCACAAATTACCGGTAAATTAAAGAAAAACAGAATAGTATTCTTCCATTCTTACTCTATTCCATTACTATATAACAATACAAAGAAATAGCTTAAAAATGAACACACAGACAAGCATAATCAATTCTGACAAAATGGCGACAATAATAGAGACATCTTAAGTTTTTTTTCCACGTTTTTAAAAAGGTCACTTTAGACCAAGGGCGGGCAACCTTTTCATAGTGAGGGCCTTTTGGAAGGAGATCGCGGGCCGGAGTGAAAAACGAAATCTCAGAATTACTATATTTTGTTTACATAAATAAATTGTAGAAAAATTGCATTGAACACTCTACAAATCTGATATTTTTTCTCAGGAGACTTCTGTATGTAATGTTATAAAAGGTGCCGACAAAGCCATTTTTGAATCATAAACAATAATGACGAGGGAAGTAGCAAGTTGATCCAGCATTCGTTTTGACACATCTCACATAAGTTCTCTGTTTCATGTCCTTTCCTCGGCTCTCGTTTTCTCTTTGCTTCTCTCTGTCTCTTTTTCTATTTTTATCTCAGGCCAAGCATTTGAAATTAATAGTTAAAGAAAAATGAAATATACATGCATCATCGCTCGTTGATATTTATACATTTTTATCCCACTGTAAATCTTAATTGAAACCTCCTTTTACGTCTATGTCACAAAATGATATGAGTTTTACTGGGAGGTCCGTGGGCCGGATTGCAATAATAAAACCTAGCAGTGTGGCGGGCTGGACGCTAAGCCTTCGCGGGCCGGAGGTTGCCCGCCCCTGCTTTAGAAGAATGATTATTTACTCCATCCAAATACTTATTCGAATGCTTTCTTCTTTCATTACAGAGAATACTAAACAGAAGACTTTCTTTCTTTTTTCCAATCCATGCACAAAATGACTTCTTCATCTTTTAACAATTTCAAAACATTGAACGGGATACTTTGTGTCACTTAGAGTAATACTCTTACAAATAATCAATACATCTTTTACTACTCAAAACTTTATTTAGACAATTTTAATATTCAGTCTAATTTGGGGGGGATATTACTGTTTTCGATTTCTTCAGATTTCAGTGAATTTATTTTCGTAAAACTAAGGCGATTACGTGTGAACATATAAAATATTTCAAAATGGTAAAATACCATTTATTGAAATAAATTTACAGTAAATCTTTAAAATCACACCATCATAGTTTACCCGGAATAAAAATTTGACACTACTGCAGTTTAGCAATTCCTTTTGTTAAATCCTATTTCAGTCACATAAATTATTCAGAGTGAAAAAGATATCGGCATTATTTTCCAAACTTTTCTTATTAGACAAAACTGTCATCGCCACTTCGTGTGTTTTCACTTCTATTTTTATGTTATAACAAATAAAAAATTTACTTTACTACTGACCTGCATACTTTTGCACTTCTGAAAATGTTTTAGACCTTATTTTTTATTATTCAAATATAACATTTCGTCGACATCCACTACTTGAAAGATAGTAAAACATCCTCAATGGCCGACCCATGCGTTGCTATTGGTGTTTCATTCATTAATAACAGTTAAAAAATGACTTACCACTAATCCTAAGTTCGACTGGCAACACATCCAGACTTAGTGTTACATAAAATGTTAACAATTTCACTAGAATACTGCATTTTGGATTATTTACTTATGAAAAAATATAAAATATACATTTCGACAAATTAGGAATAAGGCCATCAAAAGTGTGATCGATATGGGTATCGTTGGTCATCCCTTTGTCCACTTTATTTGTCTTACTATCCTACTCTTAGAGAAGAATCGTTGCAGTTACCACAATACCACATTTACTTAAGGGGTCATACTACTTAAATATCCCTGAAATGCTGATAAATTTAATTTTATTCATAACTCTAAAGCTGCACTTTGATTCCAGCTCAAAGACTAAAAACAATCTTTGTGTCATTATTAAGACAAATGTTTCTATTAACCGGAGATATTTGGAAAATCTTTAAAAGATATCAGGTACAATTATCAAATTTTAATGAAACTTTAGGGACTTATTCAGGAAAAAGAATATAATTATTTTAAAACATATTTCCAAGTACAACTGGGTAATTTTATCTCACCAAACCAGCATGCCTAGTAAAAATAGCTATTTGAGAGATAGTTTAGAAGTCATAAGTTTTCAAATTTGCCATAAATTGATAATTGAGTCAATTAATTTCAAGGCACTTGATTCAAAGAAGTTCAAACCAAAAAAATACAAATATTAATTATTTCTGAGGAGATATAAGATGGCAGTGACCGGGTGACCTGAATGGACAAGGCAAAGGACCAGGAATAAAAATAATTGTCCCCTAGCTGTTAAATATTCACTGAGAGGTGCCATATAAACATTTAGCAAATAGATGCAAAAAAGATTTTGAACATTTCAAATGCTTGCTGCCTTGGAGGCTTGGTCACTACCGGAGGACATTTTGTCACCCCTATCAATGGAGGGCATTTTGTCGCCCTTATCATTAGAGGGCATTTTGTTGACACTATCATTGGAGGGCATTTTGTCGCCCCTATCATTGGAGGGCATTTTGTCACCCAGGGTGGGGGGTGCTGATTCGCCACTGGGTATGTGTATATGTTATACGATTCACTTCGAAGCTAACTAACCCATCATTATGAATTTTGGAACACAGCTGCTAGGAGTAAGGGGTCAAAATATCTAGTTTTATGAAAAGTTAGATACCTCCCATTTTTGTGAAAATAGGTATTAGACATCAATTAATAAATATTCCCCAAATCTCAATTTCTTTAGAACATTTTAAAGGGTTTTTAGGGGGCATAATATAGGCATGTCCTCCAATTTGGAGATTCAAATATATCAGATTTTCATTGAAAACAAGCTATTGTCTCATGTCTCCAGTTTAGTGTGCAAAAATGGGTAAATATAGTGAAATTCCCTTCAATTTCAACTTTTGATAACTCATTTATTTTCTTTAGTTATTTTGATAAAATTTAGATGCAAACAAAATTTAACCTTTTCTTTTTATAAATGTACAATTCTTTCTCTTGCGTCATTAATAGTTTTTTTTGGTTACTTCAAGTTAGGTTACTATTTTCAGTGACAGGCGATTTATTTTTTTATGCTGATGTTTTTCAACTTAATGTGCACGTTACTGTGTCTCTCTGCATATAAAATGATTTACTATTAAAAGAAAAATCTAGCTTGATCTCTATTGTGCTATGAATCATATTATGAAGATTCGATGTGTTAGCTGTTAGAATGAATTTTAGATGAACAGTCTAAGTTGCTCTTCCACGTCATTTTTGTATGTTTTTTCGAGAGGATATTGCCAATGTTATGGTTGGTTTGATCTAATAATTATTGCTCCATTATGATTAATTTTCATTTACCACAAGATGACAGTACATTTGTAATCGTTTTTCACTTGTTCAAGGCCTGCATTTTTAGTTTTACACCGTGAGAGTTGGTTTTGGGACCAATAGCACACAAGACGGCAAATTTTCTAACAAACTTTGAATAATCATAATTGCGCATCCAAAATAAGTTTGGTATCATTGTTTATGTTTTGCAAAGATCTATGTATTCACATTAAATTTTTTTAAAGATATAATGGAAATAAAATTTTGGTTTGGGATACCTACTTATTTCATAAGGGTCACATGTGATGTGGCTGGTTAGGAAATAAATAGAGTTCAGTTAGTAGCAAAGGAAACAGCTTTTTGAGCCGGCCATTGTGATATATCTAGACAAGATAACTCAATATCAGGGGGTCCACGGATTAACCCTGTGATTTGATGATTTGGTCAGATAAATTAACAGAATAATAGAGTACATCAGAAGTTGGAACTGTTGATGTCCCTATTTACTTCCCTCGTCACAAGGACAGAGTTCGATGCAAGGTCGGTTTTTAATGTGGGGAAAATCCAGATTCATAAAAAGAGGCACTTTAGATTGGGAGAAAACTAAAAATTGCCTCAATCTAGAAGGATTTCTCCTTCACTCACCGAGGACAGAACAGATGCAGTGTAGTATCAGAACGGATACTACACTTTGCTCCTGCTATTTATCTACGTCTCACACAGTAGAATGTGACACAAGGTCGGAAAGTGGGTATGCACTCCAGAGGAGGAGTGCTAGCGGCGTCTTAAAAAATTGCCTGGGCAGAGTGCCTCAGACATTAAGTATTAAACTTAATCCTCCCCAAAGAGGGGAGGAAAAGCCTGGGAGCGTTACTTCCCAGATCTGCACAGGACAGACCCATTGACCGGCATAAATCCAGGCCCAAAGACCCGGACAATGCCAGTATGGAGTGCAGTATCCATCGGAACAGATACTACACTTTGATCTTAGCCAAGAGGCCAAGAACGCGCCTTGCTCCTTGTCAAAAGGTCATACAGTTTCCAGCCATAAGCAGAAAGAGACATGACATGTTAGATGCACATAGGATCCTTGAAAAATGTAAATCCCCAAATGATCACGACTAGGATATGTAAGAAAGTGTTGAAATCTTATAATTTTCTCACAATTCAGTAAACAGATGAGAATAAAATGAAGTTGTTTCAAGCGTGAATTTTATTTTCTATAAAACAGAATCACATCTTGGAAAAAAAAAGACACGATTCAATCAGGTACGCTCTGATTTGTTAAAGCCTTACAAAACACCACACCCATACAAAAGATGTATATTTCCTTGTGTCCATTGTCATATTTCTTCAAATAACTAGTAATTACTGCAATAATTTCCACATTCTTCTTTGGACACAGGATGTTATGAGTTACCTCCTCCTCTAAATGATAAAAATGGCCAAGATTTTGCTGTCAGTTTATTTTGAAGTTTAACATTCATCATCATTACTAACAAGCAGTGTTAACACTGACGATCGAGGGAAGAGTCTATCAGGCATGTATATGTAGTGTAATGATGTATGAAAGTGAAACCTGGTCAGTCAGGGTTGAAGACATGCATGTTTAATTATCTCACTCCCAAAACTTTTCAGTCTTCTTGAGATGATAGCTGTCATCATCAAAGGAAAGAAGGAAATGACTTATCCAAATAAAGAGACAACACTTTGATTATTAATAATTAACAACTTTGATTATTAACAATTAACAACTTTGATTATTAACAATTAACAACTTTGATTATTAACAATTAACAACTTTGATTATTAATAATTAACAACTTTGATTATTAACAATTAACAACTTTGATTATTAACAATTAACAACTTTGATTATTAACAATTAACAACTTTGATTATTAACAATTAACAACTTTGATTATTAATAATTAACAACTTTGATTATTAACAATTAACAACTTTGATTATTAACAATTAACAACTTTGATTATTAACAATTAACAACTTTGATTATTAATAATTAACAACTTTGATTATTAACAATTAACAACTTTGATTATTAACAATTAACAACTTTGATTATTAACAATTAACAACTTTGATTATTAACAATTAACAACTTTGATTATTAATAATTAACAACTTTGATTATTAATAATTAACAACTTTGATTATTAACAATTAACAACTTTGATTATTAACAATTAACAACTTTGATTATTAACAATTAACAACTTTGATTATTAATAATTAACAACTTTGATTATTAACAATTAACAACTTTGATTATTAACAATTAACAACTTTGATTATTAACAATTAACAACTTTGATTATTAACAATTAACAACTTTGATTATTAACAATTAACAACTTTGATTATTAACAATTAACAACTTTGATTATTAACAATTAACAACTTTGATTATTAATAATTAACAACTTTGATTATTTGAGTTAACATTTCTTGGCACAATCCAACTCTTTCAGGTTGTCCATAGCTTCTCCAAAGATATTGAAATGAAGTTCGGCCTGGACAAATGTGCCAAGTGCTTCCGCAGAGCTGGGAAGAAGATTCAAACGGAAAACATTGTGCCACTATTGTTAGACACTAAAACGAGAAAAATGTTAACAATGTACAGAGTAGTGTACATGAACCAGTGTCTACCAAGGCTGTATCTGCCAAGAGGAGCAGGGGGTATGTGTTTCTCAAAAATTGACCATCAACATCGAGCCACTATTGTGAGCACCGGCCAATATCTGATGAGCTCCCAGAACCCAAACCTTATGATGGTATACCAACATCAAGAAACCAGAGCAAGCAGAACAACCTCTATCACAAAACTGGTCAAACATTTTGGACCGGACTACCTTATAAATGAGGCAGAAACGGACAACAATCCTGCCACGGAAATAGCCCGCAAGAGCCGCCAGAAATACACCAAGACCTTCCATTACAGAAAACTGGAAGAATGGGCCAACCAACAACATGCTAAGTATTTCCTAGGTAAATTATCCCAGGAATATATAGATAAGGAAGGCTCTGTAGACTGACTGAAAAGAGGATCTCTCCACTATGATCAGGAGAGAATGATAATGGCTACCCAAGATCAAGGCTTGATGACTAATGTCTTTAAAAAGATGAGTGGTCTCAGCAACAATAACAAGTGCAGGTTGTGCCACACAAAAATGGAGAGTGTGAGCCACCTGACATCCAGTTGTAAGGTTCTCTTGGGGGATGCCTATTATACAATGCGACACAATGGAGTGTGTAAATATGTTCACTGTCCTATATGTAAAAAGTTGAATATCCAGTGTAGCAGCAAGTCATGGGAGCATATACCAGAAAGAACAGTTGGAAATATGTTATACACCATCCACTATGACTATGTAATCCCTACAGCTACATATCTAGTAAACGGAGCTGTTAAACCTGACATCGTGATATGGGACAAAAAAGAAAAAGTAGCAACCCTAGTTGAAGTCAGTGTCCCTAATGATGCAGGATTAAACAGAACTGAAAGGGAAAAGATTACGAAATACCTAGTTCTTATGTACAACATGAAAAGAAACTGAAATCTCAGGAAGATCTCCATCATCCCAGTAATTATAGGAACAACAGGACTAATGAAAACGAATTTACAAAAACTATCTGGCGAATATACCCGGTGAACTGAGTGTAAAAGATACAAACAATTGCACTTAAAGAAACGGTTAGAATCTTAAAAAGATCTTTAGGCTGGAGTGTCTGAGATAGCCGGTGAATGTCTGGCATAAGGTAGGATGCCCCCATCCCAGCAAAAACAAAAAGATAAGAAAAAAAAAAAAAAAAATAGAGTTTGTATTTTATGACATTGAAAAATATTAGTGAAAAAATTGTTTATTTAGCAGTACAAAAAAAATTGTAGTTTTTTGAATAGTGATCATCTTCAGAGCCTTACTCTCTGGCCAGCCTAGATGTTAGGCTCTCTCTTCTCCTGATTAGCTAGTATCCCCCTTTCTCCAAAATGCAGGAACTTACATAGATGATATGATCGTCTATGTTTAATTATTTCACCCCCAAAACTGTTAATCCTTATGAAATTCCAGCTGACATCAAAGAAAAGTTTATAACTTTAGCATTAGACTGTTTGCCACATAAAAATATATCTCAGCTGGGGACGTCCATTTGAAGTGAGAATTACTTTCTCTAGAAAGAATTTTGTCTCATATTTCAAATGGCTATCTCCTGGATGGCATTTCCCAAAGAATCTTTAAAAGCTGGGTGGGGAAGGGGTATACCCTTGCATACAAGTGTGACACTAAAATATGCACAACCTCAGGTGCACTATTTTACAGAAGTAAAAACTGATTTTCTGGTTCTGCATAACTCCAGACTGCAGTTTTTATCAGTGTTGCAGAGTTGGAGTCAGATCTTTTTAATCTCCGAAGAATCAGATAGTCTGAGTTTTAAAATAAGGATTTTGAGTCCGGATTTTTGCAATCTGATGAGTCTGAATTTTTACAATTCGACGAGTTGGAATCAACATTTTTTGTAATCTCAGGCATTTGACCTTATACCTTCTAACTCTGCAACCCTGGTTTTTATATAAATTCAATAACTTTAATAAAAACATGTTAAAACTGCATACGTAATTCAAGATTTGTTTTGATATCTAAATTGATGGTTTAAAATCAATTTGAGAATTAAAAAAATTCAATTAGAGTTATCGACATTCTCGATGGAGGTTTGTGCATAATTACTTGAGAAAGACTAACTTTCATTCCCCTGCATCTTTAGAAAGTAAAAATTGAACTCAGGGTCTGATATATTTTCCAGTGACTTAAAAAAGGATTTAATTGCAGAAAGAAAAAGAAAAAAAACAGGAAGGAAAAAGGGGTGTGACAGCCTAGTGGTGGAAGAAAAAATCTCATGAAGAGTAGTCACACCCAACCGATACACAAAGAAAAGAAAACCTAAGAAAAACAAAACAAAAATAAAGCAGAGACAAAGTGGAGAAAATCTCTTCAAACACATACTGGTGTTTGTTGTTGGTATTATTATTATCATCATCACCATCATAATGTCTAGACGGGGAGGAAGGGGTGAATTGTTGATGAGAACCAAAGAGTGAAAATACTTGCCAAAGGCAAAGTGAAAAAAGGCAAACACTTTTCTACTCACTAATAAAGAGTGGGGTTCATAAAAGAGCAATAAAAAAGAAGGGAAATAGGTCAAAGTAGTTCAAAATCAATCCATCTGAGGAGGGAGGAGGTACATGGTACATTGAAAAAAACAAAAAAAACAACAACAAAAAATGTTTACACACGAAATTTGGAGACTAAGATTGCAGGGTGTCAGAAAACGTCAGACCCCTGACCAAAGGAATATAAACTGATAAATTGAATGATGATTATATATATATATATATATATATATATATATATATACTCACACTTATAAATAAATAAACTAGCAAATATATTTTTCCTAGGCTGAGAGGATGTGATGATGAGCGAACTATATACACTGACCCTCAAAGGAGGATGTAATACCTGGTGGCCCAACCCGATCTTGGGTCACATCTTACTTGTGGGAGTAAGATAAAAACTGGCCTTGTGCCTAACTCCTGGGGAGGAGTAAATAAAACCTGGTGGGTTTTTACCCCGCCTAATAAACCAGTATCGTCCGGGCCTTTGAGTCTGGATTTACGCCGGTCTATTGGGGGTTGTCCGTCCTGTGCAGTCTAGGAGGTGCACCCTCCCAGGCTTTGCCTCCCCTCTTTAGGGAGGAGTAAGTTGATTGCTTACTGTCTGAAGCGCCCCTACCGGGGAATGCCGACGGGGCTGCCCAGGCAATTTTTAAACAGCCAGAATGCTCAAATTCTCGAGCGCTGGTTCTTTCCCACTTTCCTGACCTTGTGTCACATCTTACCTTGTGGGAGGAAGATAAATAGAACCTGGTGGGATCTTACCATTATGTTAGAACATATACTACAATATCCACTCCAAATAGAGGAGGAATAACCTGGGAGTATCTTCCCCATAAAATGAGAAAGAACAACAGAAAAGATACTAAAAAAAGGGAAGACCGTTTCATGACAACAGAACACATACATACATTAACCCTCCTTCAAAGGATAATATAATACCTGGGAGAAGTACCCTCACCCCTTTAAAAAAGGAGGAGATAATTTCTGGGAGGACGGTCTTATTACAACAGAACCTATACTACACTGCCCATTCCATTGAAAGATAATACAATAATAATTAAATCAGTTTTTTTTTATTCATTAAAAAATGCCAAGCCATAAAGACATTTTATTATAGTTCCTTGGCCTTTTGGCTAAGATCAAAGTGAAGTATCTGTTCTCAGCAATCCAGCAACATCAGACGTTAATAAAAAAAAATACAATAAAAAACAATAAAATAATATGACGTCGTAAAGGAAGGGGAAGAGGGAGAGAGGGAGGAAGGGGGAAGAGGGAGAGAGAGGAAGGGGAAGAGGGAGAGAGGGAGGAAGGGGGAAGAGGGAGAGAGAGGAAGGGGAAGAGGGAGAGAGAGAGAGGGGAAGGGGTCAGACACATTAACCACATTAGCAGACACATTCCCTTATGCCGAATAGGTGTAAAAATTCTCGCAAGCGATCTTATGATCTTAGTTTTTTTATGTTATCCATTTTTTTAATAAAATCATTTTAATTAATTACTCTTAATATTGACGAAACTATTGCACATAAGATAAGTACAATTAACTTAGAAAGAAATAACATAAAATATTTTGGCCAAGCTCAAAGTGTAGTATCTATTCCGATGGATACTACACCCCATAGACTGGTATTGTTTTGGCCTTCGGGGCTTGATTTATGCCGGTCTATGGGTTTGTCCTGTGCAGTTCTAGGAGGTCCACCCTCCCAGGCTTTGCCTCCCCTCTTTGGGGAGGAGTAAGTTGATTGCTTACTGTCTGAGGCGCCCCTACCGGGGAATGCCGACGGGGCTGCCCAGGCAATTTTTAAACAGCCAGAATGCTCAAATTCTCGAGCGCTAGCTTTTTAAGTCCCACTTTCCGACCCAACCTTGGGTCACATCTTACCTTGTGGGAATAAGATAAAACTGGCCTTGTGCCTAACCTCCTGGGGAGGTAAATAATTTTCTTAATAGAGTATTTAAATAGCACAACCCGTTTTGATTGTGCCTAACCTCCTGAAGAGGAGGTAAATAATACTATCTGTATTATTGGTTTAAATAGCACAACCCGTTTTGATTGTAATATAAGAGTGATGAATAAAAAAAACTTTTGCACTTATTCATTTAGATATCAGTATTTTTTTTTTAGGGTCAACATTGCTTTTTAAATGCTCCCAGTATACAGCAGGTCCCCTATTCTAAGGGATAAGTTGGAATCATTTATGTTTGTGGGTATCCTTACAAAAAGCAACATTTACCAATATATATATATATATATATATATAGATATATATATATAGATATATATATATAGATATATATATATATAATAATATTAAATTATTTTTTAATATTTCTTTTACCTACATACAATATCGTTTTGAGCGTATGGCTCTCATCAGTGCAGGGAAGTAACAATCTCAGATAGTCATAGGGTGCCAACCTGGTTCACAGATACACTTTGAATCCGTAACTATTCACCTAATCCCATTAGGCCACGAGAGCGCCACATAATAACGGAGAAATTAAGTGATATTTATACTGAAATCGGTGAGTATCGACACCTAAATATTCGATAGCACTCAACAACAGAGTCGGAGTATCGCATATAAATATAAATTCACCCTAGAACAGTCATGCAGAACTACCCAACTTAGATATACTAGTTAAAATTAGAAACAATCATATTATCACAGACATCTACCATATGCAATTGACAGTATTTCTGTGTACTATTGATGGATTTGAAAGCTGGAGATCATGGACGACTGGACTGAAGCACCAGGATATAGTTAAGGTTAGGAAGAGAAGGCATTTGTGTGTTATAAATTGTGAAAACATGGGATTACCTGGAAAACGGTCTCGATGCGCGCTCTGCAGGGCTGGACCGCCCAAAGAGCGGCAAGATGGCGTCCTAGGCTTAATATCGCCAGGTAATCCCGTGAAATCTCGTGTTCTCTCGCGGAGACGAGAGTCCAGTTTGATATAAAAACGGGTCGCTGGAGGCAAGACGGCAGAAGGCTGAGAGCGTAGTCTACGAGGGACGACGTGGAAAGAAGAAGAGAAAGAAGAAGAGAAAGAAGAGGAAGAAGAAGAAGAAGAGAAAGAAGAAGAAGAAGAGAAAGAAGAAGAAGAGAAAGAAGAAGAGGAAGAAGAAGAGAAAGAAGAGGTGGAAGATTAATTTTTTCTGCTACAAGCTATTTCGGCATTGTTATGGAAAAATTCGACATCAGATTGATTCCGGAATTCGACGGCTCTCCTGCTGGTCCATCGGTGGTCGAATGGCTGGAGAAGGCCGAGCGTGTTTGCCGGTTGTGCAAAATTAAAGACCCAGCTATGGTCATCCCATTGAGACTCACTAAGGGGGCTTACGCCGTGTACCAGCAGCTCAGTAATGATGCGACCATGGAGCAAATTGCACAGGCGCTGCACGGGGCATTTGGTGCAGATCCTTTTGTTGCCTGGAGGCAATTTTCCGAACGCCGGCTTGGGCCGGGGGAGACAGTGGACGTCTACATGGCCGACTTGAAAAAGCTTGCTGCTCCCTTCGGCGGTGCGAGTGACCGCATATTGGCATGCGCCTTTTTGTCTGGACTTCCGGACGATGCAAGCCGACTGCTGCGAGCATCATTGAGACTCACAGAGATTGAATTGGTGGAGTTGTTGGCGAGAGCACGAAACATCTTGAAGGACGATCGAGAACTGGTCTCTGCAGCGGTTGACACCTTGGACTCGCCAGCAGAGGGCCTACGATGCTATACATGTGGTGGCCCCAACCACTTCTCCAGAGACTGCAGAGGCGGCACAAGGCGCACCCCAAATTATGGAGCACGAAAAGTAATACGGTGTTACCAATGCAATAAGCCAGGCCACATAGCACGGAATTGTCCGGGAAACGGGCAAGGGGAGGACGCCGCAGCGCTAGCACCCTCCCCAAAGCGGCATTGAACAAAGCGCTTCCTGCAGTGACAGTTCAAGTTGATGGGTGTAAACGTTCAGCGCTGGTTGACACCGGCTGTACCCAAACCCTCCTTCGAAAGGAATGTTGCATCACATGGAAGAAACGACAGATCCCCGTCCTGACTGTCGGCAAAGGCTCATTAGTGTGTTGTGGATCCAGTGTTGTTCATATCAGCATTGACAATGGCCCCCCGGTGGCTGTGACGGTGTTGGTGGTCGATGGGGAGCTGCTCGGATATGACCTTCTCCTTGGAATGGACACTATTACACAGCTAGGCGGAATTACTGTAAACAGCGTCGGTGATGTGAGATTCCCTCGACCAGACAAACAAATGTGTGCAGCAATCACTCTTGACGAACCCGATTTCCACGCAGAATATGACAAGGGCACAAACACATGGACAGCGTCCTGGAAGTGGGCAGGCGACCAGCCACCAGTGTCTTTGCGGAATCGGCTGACAGAGTATCCCCCTCCTGCATGGCTTAGGGGGCAGTACGAGGCAGAACTTCAAGTGTGGCTGGATAACGGCTGGTTAATTCCATACCCAGAGGATGAGCTCGGGCCCCCGCGGGGGCTAATTCCCCTGATGGCTATCAGACAAGAGAACAAGCAGAAAGTTCGACCTGTTCTTGATTACCGGGAACTCAATGAACACGTTGACCCGTACACTTCGGGGGCTGACGTTTGTGCTCATAAACTGCGAGAGTGGCGACGGCAGGGTGCGGAAGCGGCCATACTGGACTTGCGAAGAGCTTACCTACAAATACATGTTGAGAAATCGCTGTGGCCATTCCAGACGGTGGTAATCAAAGGAACTCGCTATTGCTTGACCAGGCTGGGGTTCGGCTTGAATGTAGCCCCGGGCATCATGACGGCGATCATGCGGGCGATCCGGCGTCAGGATAAAGCTGTGCAACAGGCGACATCGTCTTATATAGACGACATTTTTGTCAATGAGAGCCTGCTGTCTGCCCAGGCGGTCAAAGAACACTTTGAGCACTTCGGGTTGTCGTGCAAGGAACCGGAGCGGCTGCAGGATGGGGCGAAAGTGCTCGGGCTGCAGGTGAGCGGAAGTGCAGATGGCCTCCAATGGGGAAGGGGCGGTGAAATCCCGGAAATCCCATCTACCATCACACGTCGGAGCACGTTTTCCGTGTGTGGAAAACTGGTGGGTCACTTCCCTGTGTGTGGGTGGCTCCGAGTGGCTGTGGCGGCTATAAAGCGACGGGCAACTTCTTTGTCAACAGGATGGGACGATGAGGTGCGTGATCCTTCCCTGCGAAGCATGCTGGTGGAAGCTGTGGCCAGAGTGACCAATGATGACCCTGTACGAGGGAGCTGGTGCGTCGATGGGAGTGAGTTTACAGTTTGGGTAGACGCCAGCTCACTTGCCCTTGGCGTTGCTCTGGCAGTCAACGGAAGTATAGTAGAAGATGCCTGCTGGCTCCGGCCAGAGAATGACGCTAAGCACATAAACCTAGCTGAACTCGATGCTACACTGAAAGGAGTCAATCTAGCGCTTCAGTGGCAGGCTAGCGTCCTCCACGTTATCACGGATTCCACGTGTGTGCATCGGTGGATGACCGATGCCTTGAACGGAAAAGCACGGCTGACAACGAAGGCATCGGCCGAAATGTTAATCCGGAGGCGGCTTGCTACCCTAACCGAAACCATCAATGAATACAACTTGGTCATAGATGTGACACTGGTGCAGTCCTGTTTGAATCGAGCGGATCGATTGACCAGAGTGCCTCGCCGTTGGCTGGACCTGCAGAAAGAAGTGAACGAACCAGCACCTGTAAATTGTGCTGCGGTGGGACGTAGACTCAGCCCAGAGCGTATCGCTGATGTCCATTGCCAAAGCGGGCACCCTGGTGTAAACCGAACCTTTTACTTCGCCAGGTTGGTTGACCCCTCTGTGTCACGGAGGGCTGTGAAATCTGTTGTGAGAAGTTGCAACACCTGCCAATCGATCGACCCAGCACCTGTCCGGTGGAAGAAGGGCACACTCGGTGTGAAGTATAACTGGGATAGGATTGCGATGGACATAACTCACTACAACGGGGGGAATTTCTTGACCCTTATTGACTGCGGACCGTCCCGATTTGCATTGTGGCGGTCCCTTCGCCGGCAGGATACGGCTGCCATTGTCCATGAGTTGGAAAGTGTGTTCCTTGAGCGTGGCCCTCCTTCTGAGATATTGACCGACAATGGCCCCGCTTTTGTTAGTGCACCGTTCAAACAGTTTGTAGATGGCTGGGGTGTCCGTCTGCGTTTTCGGTGTGCCCATGTGCCCAGTGGGAACGGAATTATTGAGCGCAACCATAGGACTATCAAGACCATCGCAGCGCGGAAGGGGTGTACGGTGGCTGAAGCAGTCTATTGGTATAACGTCACCCCTAAGGACGATACTTCACCCTCCACCGCGCCAGCTAATGCGCTACATACATACCATGTCAGGGCGAGAGGTTTGGAGAGCAGCTTACTGCCCGAACCAGAACCTCCACAGGAGAAAATGAAAAAAGGAGATGTCGTTTGGGTTAAAAAACCCCGAGGCCAGTGCACGACTCGTTACGGAACCGGTCGTGTCACTGAAGTGATCAGCCCGCAGGCGGTGCGAGTTGATGGAGTACCCCGTCACATTAAAGACTTAAGATCGGTATTCCAAACGCAGCTGCCATTTAACGAGGATAATGACATTGAATCCGTGACCAGCGAACCATCATTCTGGTTCATGACGGCTTCATCGCGCAGCGACACTGAGAGTGATAGCCTTGAATGTACTGACCCTCCTACTGCTGATGAAAGCCCGGACAGTGATGCTGCGATGCGCAGCCTCAGGTTCGCTGACCTTCCTGCCACGGAAGACAGCACGGATGACGATGAGGCCCCGAATCCCCCTCCCCGAAGAAGCACTCGAAGAAAAAGGACACGGCCTCCCTGCTCTTTCTGTGATAATGAGATCAGGGGGGAGTGTGTTATAAATTGTGAAAACATGGGATTACCTGGAAAACGGTCTCGATGCGCGCTCTGCAGGGCTGGACCGCCCAAAGAGCGGCAAGATGGCGTCCTAGGCTTAATATCGCCAGGTAATCCCGTGAAATCTCGTGTTCTCTCGCGGAGACGAGAGTCCAGTTTGATATAAAAACGGGTCGCTGGAGGCAAGACGGCAGAAGGCTGAGAGCGTAGTCTACGAGGGACGACGTGGAAAGAAGAAGAGAAAGAAGAAGAGAAAGAAGAGGAAGAAGAAGAAGAAGAGAAAGAAGAAGAAGAAGAGAAAGAAGAAGAAGAGAAAGAAGAAGAGGAAGAAGAAGAGAAAGAAGAGGTGGAAGATTAATTTTTTCTGCTACATGATGATTCGTGCCAGATTAAGAAATTCAGAAGTCTTAGCTGCAGCTCGGTACTCATTGAATAGCTTGAAGATGTGATCTAGAGAATTGTGACAGGAATCTTGAAACAGTGGCTAGAAGGGAAGATTATTACAAGCATTCTAACTGTGTCTGTATAATGAAATTCGTAGAGAAGCTGCAAAAAAAGTGTGGCAAGATCCAGGCAAGCCAATGTGGAGCTTGACGTCAGAATGGCGGCATGAAGAAAGCGCTGAACAAGGATCTTCATTACTCTTCATGCAAGCGCCAACTACTTACCACCAAGGCCCAAGAGAACCGCCTTACGAAAGTAAAAAAAAAAAACCTCCTCAAAGTTGCACAATGCACAGAAGAGATGGCTAACCTACAGTCTACACAAAGTCCCACACATCATGAAGACTAAGTTCCCTTAAACGATGATGGTCATTGGGTGTGTTTTCAACAGAAGTCACGCCGTACAAGAAGGGACTCACACCATTCAGGTGGCTATATTGAGTTGGTGTCTGCTGTTGTGTAGAGGGTGGCTGCTGAAAGACCATACATGTAGTAGCATGACTTGGCCCTGTGTCCCACCTCCGAGAAAACCCAGAAGTGGCTGTCTGAAAACTTCCATGACTTCGCCAGTCCCAACTCATCTGATTGCAACCCCATAAACTATTATTACGCGTGGTGCACAGTTAAGAAAGACACCAAACATACTGCCTGCAATGCCATGGACGAGCTGATTACTAGGATCACACTGGGTTTTAGACATCTCTCGAAGGATACTAAAGACCATGTGCTCCAGGTTCAGGTACTCGCATGGAAGCTGTGATCAGGCTCAGGGCAGGTTCTTTGGGTGCGTTCTATTCGGCAAAAAATCCTCTAAGAGATGGACTTTGAATTTTGAGAATACATCAATTATTAGCCAAGATATGACGTTTCTTCTTTCTTTTCCAAAACGTGTCAAATTTCTGCCGAACATCCTGTATAATTACTTTAGTAATAAAACATCAAACTTGTTAACTGAAAAACACAAAAAGTTGCAAAAAACAAAACGAAAAACTACAATATTACATGTTAAATAAACAATATACAGGTGTTACATAATTTATACATCCGATAGAAATATAGATAATATGAGTGGGAGTTTGGTTCATAGTAGAAGTATGAATATTACAACAGAAAATAATTAAACTCAGGATTTCATAGCTTATATTCTCATAAGCATAAGCTTTATGCTTTACGTAAGGAACTGATACCATTATCGGCTGTAGTTATTAGATGTAGTTTATTAAAAGTCCATGGAACAACTTGGATTTTACGATTGACAATGCAGTTTATGCAATGAAATATTGTACAAGTAAATGATACTAATTGTAATAATGAGAGAGACGGAGGAAGAGAGAGAGAGAGAGAGAGACGGAGGAAGAGAGAGAGAGAGACGGAGGGAGAGAGGGAGAGGGACTTTTACTTACATATGCTTCACCGCTATTTTCCTTTTTCATGGCTACCATTTCTTTCTACTTTTCATGCTTTATCTCTGTTCTTGGTAACCTTTATGTACAAAGTTGTGGAGTCAGAAGATACAAGATCAGACTCTAGAATTCCAAAGTATCCAACTCCTTATTTATTTCAAAGTCTTCCAATATTCAGACTCGATTCTTCAGAGATTAAAAAAGTCTGACTTTGACTTCTAGCAGTCTTACAAGTTTGACTGACTCCAAAAAAATCCGACTGACACTGTTTTTTGTTTTTTTAATTTGATGCTAAAACATGCTTCACCCTTATCTGTCTTCTTTTATTTATTTTTTTTGGGGGGGAAGGGGGGTTATCACTTCTTTAGGAGATATATACACGTGTTTCAAAAGTTGGTCATGTATCATGTTTTTTCTGTCTCTAAAAACTATTTGAAATAGGTAACAAAGGAAGGTTAATAAAGCACATCTAAACATTAGTTAGTAAGTCAACTCTGCCTTCAGATGTCAAAAATATGCATGTCAGTCCTAGAAAGGCAGTACCTGATGTGTGCAGCACAGAACAAGAATTGGCCAACAAGCAAAGCCAACATTACTACTAGTTTTACTGGCAGGAATTACATGGATCGATAAGTTGGCAGGGAAGTAGCCAAAATTAAAAATTTGAAAATTAAAAAAAAATAATAGAAAATGGAAATAAGTGTGAGAAAAGTTGTTAAAATGTAAAGTATATCCAGATAGAATAAAGTCCAGTGACAAAGTGTTCAATGAGGAAAGGTTGAAAATGGAAAGGCAAAAATTCACCGTTAAAAGTCTGTGGAAACTGCGTCAATGGTGGTCAAAATATTGTGAATCCAGGCGGAATTAATCAAATAGAATATTTGGGTCTGTCATAGAAAACTGGTTAGGATGTGTGTTGGAGATTTGAGGCCATTTTAAACATTCCCATTGACCCCACTGAAAAAAATTCTAAGGAAATGAGTTCAAAATATTGCAGAGATTTCGAGTAGAAATCGAGAGAAAGACAGGTTTGATGGGGGTTAAATATTTATCTGAAGGCTTCTAGAGACCGAGAGTATCATACCTTATATATTCTTGCCCTCTCCCCCATCCTATTACACGACCCTGATTTTTCACCCTCCTGCTCTCTCATCTCAAGGCTAATTTTGAAAAGATTCAATGAACATGTCTCATGTCCCCTCCTCCTTCTGTCATAGTTTAAATTAATTCTAACCACTACCAATGTTCGTTCCCACTCCTTCCACAATTATTGTAATGCCTCTCCCCTATGATCTTATAACTCCAACCACCACACTCTACTGTCAACTCAATTTCCCACTGCCACCATCTATTTGTATCTCATAATTTATTTATTTCATAAGCGCCCCCAATTTTAAGCTTACACCGGCCACCTCCTGTTTCAAACATTTGGTATTTGTGTTTTGTTTTTCTTCAGACAATCATCCTGAGGACGTCTTATGATAAAGACGAAATGTTGATGAATAAATAAATAATATCTTTTGGTTTTATTTTTTCAATTTCCATATTATATATATATATATATATATATATATATATATATGTCACTCAAAAGTTAGCTAGTAAACAACTATGGATGATTCCTTTTCAAGTATTTAAAGAAATTGAGAAAACAAGTTTATTTCCATTTTTATTTCTTTCCGCTTCCTATACTAATACATATTTTTTCTTTCCTTTTTGCAAACTCACCGATTCAGAATTCTTTTATATGAATATTAGTGCGAACACTGAAGAAGCATCATTTTTGATAAAGGATGTACACTCGTTTTAAAATAAAGCACAAAAGTTCAGAGATGCCGAGAGATGTTTTGCAATCTTTCATGCAAATGACAGCATTCATCCCAGATGAGGTGGGTGAAGGCTATTCCCGCCCTTAAATATCATCTTGAAATGGAGTGACTAGACAAGGGTGCAATCTGTTTTTAATCGAAGCCATTTCAAATCGAGATTCAGAAGTTCATCCTGGCAGAAACGGGTTGAAAATATCCTAGCTTCCAAGAACCCCCTCCACCCTCATCTCTTCTCTCTATAACTTTTGGCAGTGAAAAATGGCCAATATCTCAACAGGTCATTTTTTAAATATTACCCAACAGTGGTAAAAACAGCCTGAAGGTTTTATGCTGGGTACCTGGAGTTGAATATTAAAGAGAAAAAAAAAAGGTGTGGCTGGGAAGGGAGATTTAACCATAGAAATTGATGGTGGTGATGAAGAGTCGGAGATGGAGGGAATTGCCCCCCCCCCCCCGCCCAAGTTAGCTAAAAAAATAAAAACTATAAAAATGCTGTCTTTAAGTGTGTGTGTGTGTGTGTGTGACATAATAGATTGCTTTCAGTCTCTTCAGATGTACACTTGAGTTCATTGATACAGTAGTGGCACAGTCGAATAGTTCTTTGTTTTTGGTTTAGGAACACAAATGAACCATAATACTTGACTTATGTGATCGAGACACTTCAGGGGTTAAGTTATATAAAGAACCAAAAATTAATCAGGAACCCGGTTTTAGACAAGTTCAATTAAAAAAAATGGATTTCAGAACATTGAAATGTCAATAGTTTCTCTCTCTCTCTCTCTCTCTCTCTCTCTCTCTCTCTCTCTCTCTCAATTATTAATATAATTCAATTTCTGTTTCGTGGCGCAGTGGATAAACTTAAGTAATAATCAGTTCTAAGTGACAGTCTTCTGTTGGTTATAGGTTCAATCCTAACTACAAATAATAATATAATAAAAAAATTACTTGAGACTTCTACTCGATCATGGCTGATCTACGTCTGTGGATTAAATAAAGTGCTCAGTTAAATATTTTGTACGGATTCCCAAAGTTCAAAATACACCTGAAGAAGGTCGGAGGTCACATCGACCGAAACGTTAGAACAACAACTAAGATGAGAACACTAGTCCAAATAATGCAAATCATTCAATTTCTCTCACCACTTATGATTTGTCCTTTAATTACGTCATTTCCTTTCCTCCCACCATCTCAAACATCAGATGAAGTGTGCATGGTAACAAAACACCAAAAGAGCATCAACATCCTCAGAATTTTTGTTGTATATAGATATAATTGTTGTATATAGATATAATTGTTGTATATAGATATAATTATTGTATATAGATATAATTGTTGCATATAGATATAATTATTGTATATAGATATAATTGTTGTATATAGATATAATTGCTGTATATAGATATAATTATTGTATATAGATATAATTATTGTATATAGATATAATTGTTGTATATAGATATAATTGTTGTATATAGATATAATTATTGTATATAGATATAATTGTTGTATATAGATATAATTGTTGTATATAGATATAATTGTTGTATATAGATATAATTTTTGTATATAGATATAATTGTTGTATATAGATATAATTATTGTATATAGATATAATTGTTGCATATAGATATAATTGTTGCATATAGACATAATTGTTGTATATAGATATAATTGTTGTATATAAATATAATTGTTGCATATAGATATAATTGTTGCATATAGATATAATTGTTGCATATAGATATAATTGTTGTATATAGATATAATTGTTGTATATAGATATAATTGTTGTATATAGATATAATTGTTGTTAACAAACAAGATAATATATGTAAAAAAATTGGACAAAGATTCCAGATGTTGGTTCGGATTAGTCATAAGTTACGTCACATTAACAAGTTATTTCCCCTGAAAAAGACTTTTGGTTAGGAGCAAAGTGTAGTATCTGTTCTGATACTGCATTTCACTTTTCCTGTCCTTGCTCAATGAAGGAGAAATACTTCTAGACTGAGGCAATTTTAATTGTTGTCCCAATCCAACATGCCTCTTTTAGGAGGTGGATTTTTCTCTATATTAAAAACCGACCTTGTGTCAAACTCTGCCCTCTACCTGAGATTAAAAAATTAACAGTGACTGTCAGATTAGTGAAAAAGTGTGGGAACAGAAGTGACTACATGAAATAGAAAGTGACGTGATATGGTTAGGCAGAAGGCTGATTTTGTGGAAGAAAAGACAGATCCCAGGAGAAGTAACCTCGGAGACAGGCATATTTAAATGGGCTAAAAATATCCATAGTTAAGAACAAAATAACACAGCATTTTAACATTAAGAAAAAGGCTGTCTTAAGTTGCTCAAGATTTTCTTGTATATTTCCAGTGAATACCTCTTTATATTATATCAGCAGGAATATCTGGTGTGGCCCGGCATCCCGAATAAGTAAAAATACAGCTTTCTTTTGAAACTTCCTCAGTGACGTCACTTTCTGAACACACCTCTCCCTTCGACTGCTCTCTAATTCATGTGTGAATTTTAACAATTTTTCCAATATGATAAAAAGAAAGAAAAGATAATCAGCAATCGATTTGTTTCACCTAGTTTCAGTGTTCTTTTCCGAACATCCACCAGTAATAATGAAAGGGAAATTGTTTTTCTGACACTTCGTACACTAATTTCGTTTCTGATGAAAACAAGTTAATGGATATTTTTTACCATAACGAGCTCGAAAGTATACTAAATCGGAATATGTATGGTTTTTAAGTGTATCTCTGGTAGTTTCAGAGTCTTAGCCAGTCACACAGACAAATAAGATTTTAATTATTACAGCAGTATTATGATGAAAATAGAATACCCGTCCCACGACAGGTAACACTAATTACCTGAACAGAACAGTTTTGCACCACTTTTATGTCCCCTTACGAAGCTTAAAAATCAAGATATGATACTAAACCTTATGTGATCAAAATCTATTACATGATTTTTGATTCGAGGAAATGTCTATTCTCTTCAGCAAGGATTCTTAAAAACATTGAAATTCAGGGAATTTTGCTTAATTGGTGTCTAATGACTATGAATCAAATTCAATGCAAATCTGAAATATTTGAGCTTTCAAATGGAAGGTTTTGTCCATATTATGCACTCTAAAAACCTTAAAAACAACTCTAAAAACCTAAAAATACTTTAAACAAACTGAAATTTATTAATTCATATCTAATACCTATTATTAAAATGTCACAATAGTATTCCATACATGGTCTGATTGTGGATTTGTAGAGATAGAGAATAGCCTCAGGTGTGAGAAAGTGTTTAGAGCAATAGAGAGAACCGACTTTACAAGAAGTAGAAAGAGACATGGATCTAATGTAAAATCTGAATTTTCACGAAGGGCTTCCATCGTATGGCCCCCTTTGCATAAAACTAAATATAGCCCACATTACCACCCCTTATGCCTAGCAGCTGTGTTCCAAAACTCATAATGATCGGTTAATTAGTTTAGAAGTGAATCAGTATATATGAATATATAAACATATACACATAACACATTTGTTTATGCATGTTGCCACTGATGCATAAGGAACTACTGTGATAGGGGCCAGATTTATAAGGGGGCAACCTAGAAAGCTGTTTTTTCACATTACATTTAAATTTCTGCATGCTGGTATCTACCCAATATGAGGTCAACTCCCTTCCACTTCTTATGAAAGAAATCTCCATTTTCTGTATATGGTGGTGATCTGTCACATGTAAAACTCATTCACACGCTCTGGTCACTTGCTTTCTTTAATCTTCGTTTCACTATTTTCTTTTGATTTCATATAAAAAAATAGTTGACAATTATGGTAAGGTGTTACAGTTAGATCTAAAAATAGTTGACAATTATGGTAAGGTTTTATAGTTAGATCTAAAAATAGTTGACAATTATGGTAAGGTGTTATAGTTAGATCTGAAAATAGTTGACAATTATGGTATGGTGTTATAGTTAGATCTGAAAATAGTTGACAATTATGGTATGGTGTTATAGTTAGATCTAAAATAGTTGACAATTATGGTAAAGTGTTATAGTTAGATCTGAAAATAGTTGACAATTATGGTAAGGTGTTATAGTTAGATCTAAAATTAGTTGACAATTATGGTAAGGTGTTATAGTTAGATCTGAAAATAGTTGACAATTATGGTAAGGTGTTATAGTTAGATCTAAAAATAGTTGACAATTATGGTAAGGTGTTATAGTTAGATCTGAAAATAGTTGACAATTATGGTAAGGTTTTATAGTTAGATCTAAAAATAGTTGACAAATATAGTAAGGTGTTCTGGTTAGATCTAAAAATAAAGCACTCTTTCCTTTGAAGGCGGAGTGATCTCTTCTCCTCCCTACAACCCCTTTCTTACAGAAGAGACATTGTTAGTCTCTCTCTACTCTATCCTTATTTGCACGGAAAATGCTCGACAGAACTCTAATTTTTGGTTCCTCTTTGTAAGGAATTAATAGCAAAAACTTGTCTTTCTACCACAAGGGAAAATACATTCGTCCCTCCTATGTGTCTAGTGTCAAGCGGAATTTCTATGGACAGAGTTTCTTTGTAAAGGCTTCCCACCTGTAGAACATATTACCGCAGGATTGCTTCTCTGCTGATTACAACTCAATTATATTCAAATTCCGATGTAAACAAATTTTTGTCATAAAATGCCCCATAAGCAATCTACCACAGTTCATACCATTGATCAATGTTAGTACTCTTGACTGCTAATCATTCAGTTTCATTAACCCTTATCCTTGAGTGGCTCTTGGCCTTGATAAGTTGTGACCCAATAGTAAAACAAAATACTGTTTGAGTTAGGGTTAGGGTTAGGCTGGGTTTTAAATTTTGACTTGTAAAGACAGAACCATTCAAATCAGACTACTAGTACTCTTTGGATTAAGGTAAATCTAGTGGGGGTATGTTCTATTCCCTACAGCCTCTTTCTCACAGAAGAGAGGTTGCTAGTCTTTCTCTACTCTATCGTTATTTTCATGATAGATGCTCGAGTGAGCTCCAATCTATGCCCCACCCCCTGGAAAACATTCACAACAAAAACTCTTCTAGCTACAACTATTGTAAATAATTTTCCTTTCTTCCTCGGTGTACCTAAAACTAAACAGAACTTCCATGAACAAAGTTTCTGTCAAATAAATACCCGTCTGTGGAACACAATACCATGGGGCTGCTTCCTAGCTGACTACAAAATGGTAGTTTTCAAGTCCAATGTTTACAAATTCTACCCAGTCTCACCCATCGTTACCAATCCTCAGTGTTGTCTCAACATCCACCTGACAAACTTATTAACCCTTCTCCTCGAGTGGCTTTTGGGCCTTGATAAGTGGTGAATCGTTAGTACATATAAAAATGTTTTGTTTTTTTAACACTGCTTTTATCTGCTCTTTGGTTTACCTAAATTTAAGATCTCTGAATAACATATGTGCCATTTAACAATAGGAGTATACAGTATTTAAATAAATTTTAAAGAAGATACTAGTTGTTTGGTTTCTTTTTTTAATGATACCTTAGGGGGTGATAAGGACATTCATACCTTTTTTAAGAGCATTAGTCTAAAAATTAACATCAACAATGTTGATTGATGTTTGAAGAAGCTTACGATAATGTCACAGTCCAGAACGTAAACCACTATGTCTAAAAAAATGTCATTAATGTATGCCTATTTTAAACAAGTTTTATTTCAAAATCTAAAAACCATGAGATAAAATATTTTTTTCCATCATGATTGTTAAACAGATGGCTGTTCCTTGTCATGGGCTGGAATCAGGGTGTAGTGTCTGTTTTGTCTTCAGTCAGAGGAGGAGAAACCCTTCTTGATTGGGGTAACTTTTATTTTGTCTCCATCCAGTGTACCCCCTTTTGATGGGAGAGGAAGGGATGGGTATGTCTCACATAAAAACCTGACCTTGTGTCTAACTGTACCTTCGTGAGGAGGAAAGTAAACAGGGACAAACAGATGGCTGGTTTCTCAGTCACGTCTGCAGATTTTTTTCCACCACTAACTACTTAAAAAAAATGTTTTCTACATTAATAAAACAAAAAGAAAAGACAAGATTATTAGTAGATATATATACATACACGCACATACATACTTGCGTATATATATTTATGTATACCCTCACCCCCACCTTATACTAATTAAGTAAGTCTTAAGAAGGCGAATGGATGTCTCATTTTGATTATGAACAGTTGCTGTGTTTGGCTTCCTGCCATATTTTTCTTACTTCCATTTACGTTTCATCAAAAGTGGCCAGAAATATTTTTGAATCATCTTCCCTAAATTACGGATTTCTTCTTTGCTTCAACATTTGCCCAAATCCTTCTTTTTTTTTTTTAACTTCTGCTGGTTACATCTCTGCAATGGATTGTTCTCATTCACAATAGAGCAATTCAGCTTTTCTTAGTTAAATTTTCTTCTTATGCAAAAATAAATTTCTCTATGTTTCAGCATTTTTTATAAAACTTTATAATTATGTATCATGAACCTATGGTGCAACGGATAAAGTGCTAAGTAATAATCACTTCTAATTGACAGTCTTTTGGAGGATGGAGGTTGGAATATCAATCCTCAGTACAATAAAAAATACTTAAGGCGTCTATCTGGTCATGGCTGAGAGAAAGATAATCTACCCCCGTGGATTAAATAAAGGGGTTTTGTTCAAAATTCCGTACAGGTTCAAGAGTTTGTGGACCTTATTCAATCAGCAGCAGCAGCAAATGAATATTTTTTGTAAAAATATCAATTGGATAAGAATCTTAATAGAAAATCTTTATTTCAGCCAATCAAAAGCTGAGAAAATATACACTTTCACAGCTTTTAAAAAATAGATGTTGGAATATTGGCGCCAAATTGATAGTTAAGCTAAACCTAAGAAATATTCTACACAGTCTGCCCAAAATCTTACACAGCGCGTTATCCCTTCACCTCTCCAGTGGCAACAAATTCAGACTGTTCAGTTACTGCTAATTTCATACCCCTGCCTAACGAGCTGCTCCTCATACCAAGGTGCTTTCTCTTTTCAGAGTCAGCACAAGACTTTCTTACCAATTCGGCTATTTCTTTAAGTTCATTGTCTGTTGTTAAAGGAGTATCCTTTTTTATTTCATTCTTTCTCTTAAATTCTACTTTTAATATTCTTAAAAACAGGATTCATTCATCTTAGGATTTAAAAAATCAGCTTTAATACTGATGATAGGTATTTTTAATATAGTGAGTCCCTGGAATACAAATGATTTGATTCCAGGACTCCCATAGTTATTTGAATGGATCCTCAAGAAATTCAATGTGCTCTCACTAAAGTTTCTTAAATTGTCATATTAAACTACAGGAAACTGACTAAGTTTTCTTTTATCATCGTCTCAGAAAATACATTTTAGCATTCTGTTGTAAATTATACCAGTCGTACACTGTTTGACTGTGAAGTGGTTTGTGTGAATGGTAAGACTCAAACAGGAAGAAATTGATGGATGCAAACGATTCTATGTAGATCAACAATAGTTAATGATTTAACAATTTTACAACTAGGAGAAATACCATGAAATGAGGAAGTTTTTTTAATTGTCTTTCGCTGAGCCGATATAAAAAAACGTCCTCCATTAAATTTTCCTGTCTTGTTGTCTTCTGGTCAACATGCAGAGGCAGATATCTCATGCTCCCAGAATGTCTTTTGGCAAGGGAGATAACTTTGATACAAGATTGTTTTATCCTTTTACTAGCAGGACCCGTGTCCCGGCGTTGCCCGTGGAAATATAACAGCCTGATTTTAATTTTTAAGTTAAATAAATAGATTCAGAAAATAAATCATTTCACTGGAAGTAATTTAAGTAATTAAAATAGGATTGATGTTTTACCTTCTGGTGCCAATATGTATAGACATTGTGGAGAGCCTACCCTTGAACATCCTACATATAACTGCCCATGGCTGAAGCAAGGTGAAGTCAAGTTTAGACCAACCACTGCCAATGATTGTCCTTGGGACTTGTTAATTGTCATGGCAAAACACAATTTAACTGGGAACTGAAGCTTTTTAAATTCTATTGCAGAATCCGACGGAATAATGGGTATTCTGGGAAGGAATGTCAGTTGGCTCCTTGCCACACCAGTTAGTATTACAGCTTCTATCACATGAGGTTTCATGCGTTTAACACAGTCTCGTTCCATTACATAGCCTTGGAACATCAAGATTCCGGAGTAACATAATTGGGCATCCAGCTTTCAGCTTTAATTTGTGTGTTGGCATACCAAGCAATTCTAATGAATTTAAAAATTCTGTAGGGTATTGTACAGCCTGGTCGTCATCGAGAGTAGAATCCACAGAAGTGAAAGTTTGTTTATCACCTGGAATTTCATCAAGCAGTTGTTGATTGATGACATGTACCATGTCATTTTCAGTAGCTAGAATTGCTCTCTCCGTTAGCCATTCAGGATGCACATAGTTTTCGGCTATATTTGGATAAACTTTGCTACTAAGTTCTGTGAGTGATGAAACAATTGAGCCAATACCTGGAGTAATAACAATCTTGCCATTGTTGGTTGTTGCAAGCTTGCCATCACCTATTTTTAGGAGGAGGGAGGCAAACTCACCAGCCATTGGGTCACTATTGAGATGTACACGCATGTTTGTAAATAACGTTACAGTCTTAATGTACTTCCACAAATATGACAATTTAATGCAAGCATTAAGCTCGTCAGCGGGACTTCCACGTGGAACAATAGGAAGCGTTTGTCGGAAGTCACCTGATAATAAAAGTGTTATGCCACCCATAACAACATCACGTTTCTTGAGATCACGCAATGTTTTATCTAGAGCATCGAACGCTTGTTTATGTGCCATTGTACATTCATCACATACGATCAAGGAACAATTCTGTAAAACTTTAGCTGGATCTGATCCTCTTTCTATTTGACAAATTGGATCAGCATCTTTTGTTAAGGATAATGGCAACTTAAATGTGGAGTGAGCTGTTATACCACCAGGAAGAAGAGTGGTTGCAATGGCAGATAATGTGACTGCCACAGCTATTTTGCCTTCTGACCTAACTTTAGCAAGAATTAACTTGGTAACAAATGTCTTTCCTGTACGTCTGGGTGCATCAAGGAATATCAGGCCACCTTGCTGATCTTCTACAGTATTAACTATAGTATGAAAAATATGAATTTGCTCATTTTTTAGTTCGATTTAGATCGAACTAAAAAAATGCTTGAAGACCCAATTTTGTCAGTGTTTTACCATTCATCCTATAAGTCATAGCTTCTATATGTACTAAAGCCATATTGAAGATGTCGTCTGAAAGTGTTATATCAACTTCAGGTTGTTTATTGCATTTCCTAAGAAGGAAATCTTCAGTAAAAGCTTCTTCAAGTAGTCCATGTGCACTACATGCATCCCTGAATGTAGTCATAACTTGACCATTGATCGTTTTTAGGTCATTAAAGCTCTGTGTACCTCTAACATTGTGTAGAAGCAGTCTCAAACAGAAGCAGTGAAATTGATTTGGATGCACGGTGCATACCCTGCCCAAAACTTCTTTTTTTTTAACGCACGGATAGCCTGGAACTGGCTTACCCTGTAATCGTTGCTTGAAGACCTTAGTTTTTGTGTCCCAGGTATAATAAAGTGGAACTTCTGAGTACAAAAGTGTACATGCAAAGAAATCTGTTTGACACAATTTGAAGAAAGCTGTTAGAGTGGTTGAAGTTGGATTTGCAACTCTATCTGCCGCAGTACTTTCAGTAAAGTATATCCGCTGTCCATTTTCTAGATGAACTGATAGGTGAATAACTGGGGGATGATATACATGTATGTGAAAGTTAAGTATTCTCCAAATGGTTTCATTGGTTGATATGTAACGTTCCGTTTCGTACTCTTAACTTCATCATGAGCATTACTTTCAATTGTGAAGGTATCTTGATCACTACCTTTATTTACATATTTACAAATGTATTTTATTGATTTCATGCTGTTGCAATATTCAACATTGATATGTGCATCAAAAATCTTACAAAGCAGTTTATTATGTGGTTCAATGCATCGGTTGTCTACAGGAACTGTTATGTTGCCAGGTAGGGTAACTGTCGTCTCAAAACCTCCAGCTAAAGGAGATAGTTGTCGATATTGTGGGTAGCCATTTGTATCCGATTGAGTTTCACTCAAGAAGTGTCTGGGATATCTCTTACTGCAGTGTCCATCTTTGAGACAGAGTGAACATCTGTTTATGTTTCCACATGGTCCATGAATCATATGGTGCCTAATGATATCATGTAAAAGATGCCACTGGATCCGGAATTTCCACACTGATAACTGAATCTATGTCAGAGGATCTCAATTTTTGTTGCACCTCCATTATGCTCCATCGCCATCTGAAATTGTTGGATATATACATTTTCTCTGTGAAGCATGCTTTGCAATGCAAGAACAATATCTAATTTAGTGTTTGAGAAAGAGTTATATCTAATCAGCCCATACATTTGCTCGCCAGAAGGTGAATCGTAACAAAACGGGCAGCACTTTTCACGGCCACCATCGTCCGCCACCAGGCATTTGGCTCATGTGACTCAATCGCAGTCATTTAAAAATAGAGAATAGTCTTTATTATTAAAAATAATCAGGTAATAGTCAACTCCCCCCCCTCCCAATACATGTTATTTTATTTCGGTTTAATTTTATTTGTTTTACTTTTCGAAATAGTAGAAGTAATGTTGATGGATTTTCCGCACATTCCTAAGTCTACTGTCGATTTAAATATATTGTACAATTCGGTGTTTTATGCCCCCTCCCTCGAATACAATATTTTTCTTTTCGGTTTATTTATATTTTGTTACTTTTCAAAACAGATCCACCACATCAACCTATCAATTCCGCCACACCCCACTGCTAGGCATTTGACTCATGTCACTCAATCGCAGTCAATTAAAAAAATAGCGAATAGTCTTCCTTATTGAAAATAATCATATAATCGTCATTTTATTCCCCCCCATACATATACATACATATACATGTATGTACATGCATACATATACATACATACATACATACATATACATGTATGTATATGCATACATACATACATACATATACATGTGCATACATACATACATACATATACATGTATGTATATGCATACATACATACATACATATACATGTATGTATATGGATACATATACATACATATACATGTATGTATATGCATACATATACATACATATACATGTATGTATATGCATACATATACATGTATGTATATGCATACATATACATGTATGTATATGCATACATATACATGTATGTATATGCATACATATACATGTATGTATATGCATACATATACATACATATACATGTATGTATATGCATACATATACATGTATGTATATGCATACATATACATGTATGTATATGCATACATATACATACATATACATGTATGTATATGCATACATATACATACATACATATACATGTATGTATATGCATACATATACATACATACATATACATGTATGTATATCCATACATATACATACATACATATACATGTATGTATATCCATACATATACATACATACATATACATGTATGTATATCCATACATATACATACATACATATACATGTATGTATATCCATACATATACATACATACATATACATGTATGTATATCCATACATATACATACATACATATACATGTATGTATATCCATACATATACATACATACATATACATGTATGTATATCCATACATATACATACATACATATACATGTATGTATATCCATACATATACATGTATGTATATACACACATATACATACATACATATACATGTATGTATATACACACATATACATACATACATATACATGTATGTATATACACACATATACATACATACATATACATGTATGTATATACATACATATACATACATACATATACATGTATGTATATACACACATATACATACATACATATACATGTATGTATATACACACATATACATACATACATATACATGTATGTATATACACACATATACATACATACATATACATGTATGTATATACATACATATACATACATACATATACATGTATGTATATACATACATATACATGTATGTGTATACATACATATACATGTATGTGTATACATACATATACATGTATGTGTATACATACATATACATGTATGTGTATACATACATATACATGTATGTATATACATACATATACATGTATGTGTATACATACATATACATGTATGTATATAGATACATATACATGTATGTATATAGATACATATACATGTATGTATATAGATACATATACATGTATGTATATAGATACATATACATGTATGTATATAGATACATATACATGTATGTATATAGATACATATACATGTATGTATATAGATACATATACATGTATGTATATACATACATATACATGTATGTATATACATACATATACATGTATGTATATACATACATATACATGTATGTATATACATACATATACATGTATGTATATACATACATATACATGTATGTATATAGATACATATACATGTATGTATATAGATACATATACATGTATGTATATAGATACATATACATGTATGTATATAGATACATATACATGTATGTATATAGATACATATACATGTATGTATATACATACATATACATGTATGTATATAGATACATATACATGTATGTATATACATACATATACATGTATGTATATAGATACATATACATGTATGTATATAGATATACATATACATGTATATACATATACATACATATACATGTATATACATATACATATACATGTATATACATATACATGCATACATATACATGCATATACATATACATGTATATACATATACATGTATATACATATACATGTATATACATATACATGTATATACATATACATGTATATACATACACATGTATATACATACACATGTATATACATATACATGTATATACATATACATGCATATACATATACATGTATACATATACATGTATATACATATACATGTATATACATATACATGTATATACATATACATGTATATACATATACATGTATATACATATACATGTATACAGGGTGTTACGGAGCCCTCCAAAAAGGAGCGCGCTCCAGGAGCATGCTCCTTTCTGCTGGAGTGAAGGAGAGGAGGGCTCATTTTATATTCAGCAGGAGTGGTGCGAGAGCATCTCTATTTTGGACTAAAGAGCGGTTGTTTTATCGCTCTGTGCTTCTCGCTCCAAAATTTTTTTTTTTTTTTTCATTTTTAAACATTAGTTTTTTTTATTCAGCAATAAAAAGGAAAAGAAAAGAAAGTCTCAGAGTTTACTCTGAGTTATTTTTTAAAATTATATCTGGTAAATGTATATGAGATAGAGAGGGAGAGAAAGAAGGAGAACATTTGAAGTCCTCAGATTTTTACATCTATGTGTTAAATTTTTGATGGGACAGTTTTGTTAAGGCAGAAGACAATTTGGCACCAAATGTCTTTAAATGAGCCAGTAAGTCTATAGATGTCTTTGAAGTTATTTTCTGATAGATTTCAACTTTTTTTGTATTTGTGACAAGGATGTTTATTGTGATAGAATTTTTGCTTTTAATTCGTATTTTTAACTAAAGAATTTTAGGTTCAATGGTACCATAGGGGCCGTTGGGGGAAATGGTACATTTTGTCCTGACAAAAAATTCTAATTTATTTTTTAGCATATATCAAATTGAACTTTTATGCCACATTTTTACCCGTCGTCTTTTCGCTGACATTTTTTGTTATTCTTGAATTCACAACTAGTATGTTTTAACCTTTCCATGTTTGCTTTTAAATTCGTTACATTCTGTTCAAACTTGCTTTTGTAAATAGGTGTGTCAACATGATTATTTTGATCCGAAAATTTTTCATGAAATTCTTATAATATTAAGACTAATCAGAGCTTAACAAAATTTAAAATCATTTGAAACCAAAGATTTAATCGTGCAAGTTCTAATTTCACTTGATTTGCTCCATAGAACTATTTAGAAAAATTGCATTGAAATATTTAGGGGACCGGACACTTGAATTTATTAAAAAGGTCAAAGGTGACTTAAGTATTATGAACTCATCCTTGAATGAGTATCCCAGCGAGTTTTATTTTTATTTTTGATGATTAGTCACCACTTAGCAAGACCAATGGTTAATGAAGTTGTTGGTAGGATAATTAACAATACTATGAGACGATTGCGAATGATGAGTGAGATGAGCAGAATTTGAATTACTCAAGAGGTATTTGTTAATATGTTAGTTGAAAATGACCATGTTTTAGTAAGATTGGAAGCAGCTGTGTAGTATTGTGTTGCGGGCACATAGAGGATGAAAGAAAAGTTGCTTGCAATGCTTGTTGCTAGGCGAGTTTTTGTGAACGTTTTACAAAGGGGAGGGCAGATATTTGAGCTCAGTCAAGATCTTATCAGGAAAATAAGGATAGAATGGAGAACGACTAACAACGTCTCTTCTGTGAGAAAAAGGAAGAAAATAGATCACCACCACTAAATTTTGAAATCGGTTTTGTACACTGTCAAAGCAGGAAAGAGTGCTCTGCTGAACAACACCGACCCTGATTATAAATAAAGATATATCATATAAAGTTATCTTTTGAGATTTAAAAAGTCAGACCCATATTTTTTTTACTTTTGTATAATTTTGAAAATGCGCTCACAAATCACTGTATTCTATCAATTCAGAGTGGGTACAGCTAATAATTCATACAAGCGGTTTCATAGAAACAATTAAAAATTGTAGTCCTATACTCAGAGCTGTGAACCTATAACAACAACAAATGCAGGATCAGAGACATTTGTAGGGTTTAATAAAAGCAAATAATAAATAATTTAAAAAGTGTTTTTATTTTCCAAATGTACACATGATGTCATTTTGTTTTAAAAATTACCTAACCCAACTTGAATCCAAATGATTTTTTTCTCTGGGGATATCTAAAGGCAAAGGTATACAATAATCGGCCTAGATCGATTGAACAATTAAAAGATGCGATTCGTCAATAAATTGTTGCCGTTCCACATAAAATGATCCGTCAAGTTATGAACAACTTTCGCAAATGTCTTCAACAGTGTGTGGAGAATAATGGAAAATATCTGACTGGTTTAAGTTTTCAAACAAAATAAAACAAAATGACAATACGTCCATTTGGAAAAAAACAACACTTTTTTAATTATTTATTCGAATTTGTTTTTATTAAACCCTACAAATGTGTCAGATCATTTTTTCCCATCCTGCATATTAAACAAAACCAAAACAAATAAAATCCTTACATTTCTTTTAAACAATAAATTCAGAGGTAATCTGCAGCAAAACAAATAGGTCAGGTGATTAAACTAACTAGGAAACTTTCCACTATCTTTTTATGGTTTGGAGAATTTCTTATATAACGATGAGGCAAGGATATTGGTGGACAGCCGCGGATCTGGGCGACAACCATCAAGTAGGACTTGGCTGAGCTTTCAGATCCACAGGTGATCAGCATTAGACAATGGAATCGTGATTGGTTAACTATCTTATGTGACCTTGCCCAGGGCCGCCATGATTCGGAATGTGGTGCAAATCATGAAAAGAAGTCAGGTCAACCCAACCAAAACCTGTTGCACACGGAATATAAGTGCTAACTAATAATCAGTTCTAAGTGACAGTCTTCTGGAGGTTGAAGGTTCAATCCTCAGTACGGGCGATACTAAGAATACAATTAGGAATTACTTAAGATTTTTAGCTGGTCATGGCTGACGGAATGAGAGCAAGCTACCCATGTGGATTAAATAAATGGTTCCATTCGAAATTCCGTACAGATTTGAGTTTGACAAGATACACATCAAGAAGGTCGGAGGTTATATCGGCCGAAAAGTTGTGAGAATAAGATCTAAGATGAGAACAGTAGTCCGAATAATCCAAATAATCCAACTGTAGATATGTTTTGTAGATGATTGATTGTAGATTAATTTGGTTTGTAGGCATATATTTTTTGAAAATATTCTGTAAATGATAGTTTTTATTTAATCCATAGATGGGGCCCTGGGAGGTACTACCACTCTTGCTCAGAGTGGACCTGATAGTAGTAATAACTAAGGGGTGACTCTGCACTCCCCAAAAACTTCCAAATTAAGGCCTTACCACCGAATGTAGTTTGTGTCATACCGAGGACGAGTTGAAAGGGTTGAGAAATAGAAGAAAATAGTAGAAAAAGCTGGGAACGATGAATTTCAGTGTGGCAAATGTAAACACTAATAGTGTCAGTCATTTTAGTGTTATGCCCAAAACAAATTCTATTTAACCCAGAGATGGGACCCTGACACGTACTACCATCAGGGTTGCGGACTCAGAGTGAGTTGGAGGTTTTCGAAGGTGTCGGAGTCAAACTTTTTGATATGACGGATTATTATTGAAATTTTTTTAAAAAGGAGTTGGAATCAGATATTTTGGAATTCTAGGAGTCAAAACTTATACCTTCTAACTCCACAACTCTGACTACCACTCCAAGTCAGAGTAGATCTTAGAGTAACCCCAAAGCTCCGAAATTGGGGCTTCACCGCGAGATTTACTTTAAAATCATACCTCGGACCAGCAAAAACCAGGGTGGTTAGGAATTTATTTTATGGACAAATGTTTCGTTCACTAATGAACTCGGGTGGGAAAGAAGTCTATTTCACAAAATATTTTCTAGCATACCCATTCATTTACAAATTTTCAGTCTGTGTTCTTTACAAATTTCA
>OY744515.1:80163664-80165014 GCA_963556195.1 Sepiola atlantica
GTTACGTGATAAAAAATAAACATTGGGTAGGCCGAATAAAATATCGATTTGTTAGATGCATCTCTATTTAGGTATAAATGGCAAATCCGACCAACTAAATTTTATAATACATCACTCAATAAGTACCGGGACTAACAAAACAACAACTCTTAGGCAACATTTGACTGTATTCATCAACATAGTTTCCTAGTGTGATACACTAAATCCAACACTTCGATGCTTTTTTGTAAAATGATTTGTCATTTAAAAGTTTCCAGCATTTACATCTTTGGCAATCATGTAGTACATTTAACAACCGATAAATCGAAAATAAACAAAATATACAACAAATAAATTTTTACTGAATGCATTAAAATTTAATTTTCTACCAACCTGTATAGTTTTTAAGTTCTGAAATTGAAAGTCTTGTTATTTCAAAATTTGTCTCATTACTTTTACTTAGCCAAACACGAGTTAATAAAAATTGGTAGTAGTTTTATTTTTGGAGGTGGTCGTAATTTCAGGCTTAAGAGATAGTAAACAAAAGATTACGCTAACCCGACTGGCAACCACCCCAAGACTTAAGGTTAGTTGTACAGTATTTATTTTTTTACAATCTTTTAAGTCTGAAATTAACGACCACCTAAAATATATCAACTGCCATTTTTGACTAACTGAAAATAACAAAAGTTACAGTTTCAGAACTTTAAAACTACACAGCTTCGTAGAAAATTGAATTTTAATACGCTTAGTAAAAGTTATTTGTTGTAAAGTTTGTTTATTTTCGATTAATTGGCTGTTAACTATGAATGTAAAAACTTTGAATGAAAGTTTAAATTTAAATTCTTTAAAATGTCAATTACAATGTTATTTCAGGACTAAAAATGTTACCCAAAATGTGTGCGGAAACCAAGTGAGATTTTCCAATAGTCTCTATTCTACAACTGAACCAACTTTTTATTAATTTCCTGAGGAAAAAAATGGAAAATGTTATTCGTTTGCTTTTATAATATTATCAATCAAGTTTAGATGTTTTTAGTTAAGAAATACATTTTTAACAAAGATAATGAGTTTTTTTGAACACATTAAACGAAAACCCACAGAGATTGGAATGAGAGGAAAGACGCTCTCACTTTTGGGTGGGATTATTTCTGGCGAGAAGAGGTTTTACACGGCTACACATTGTTTTGTAATGTTTTTAATGAAAAAAATATGTGGATCTGTCTGCTTGAATATTGAAGTTGTAAGTAAATAAAGTAAGCATGTACAAGGAGTTTGTAAGATGATGATGAAGAAGGCCCGAAGAAGAAGAAGAAAAAGAAGAAGAAAAAGGCCTAGAGAAGGAGAGGAAAAACGAAAACCCGGAGAAGG
>OY744515.1:80172714-80194044 GCA_963556195.1 Sepiola atlantica
TTCGTCTTGCATAACTAAAAATAATAAGTCTCTTTACTTATATATTAAGAAAGTATTCTTTATTATTTTACTATCTAATTTACATACGTGTTTGTGGTGTGTACACACACACACATCTAAACTTGCTGAAAAAAAGTCACTCTCTCTCCAAATGCTCACAGAGACATTAAGAAATATTAGAGAGTGGTTGAATGAACACACAGTGAGATTGGGCGATATTTAAAGAAAATTATAATACTTGGCAAATATTTGAAGAAAATTAGAAAGCCTAGCACATATTTGAAGAAAATTAGAATGCCTAGCACATATTTGAAGAAAATTAGAATGCCTAGTACATATTTGAAGAAAATTAGAATGCCTAGTACATATTTGAAGAAAATTAGAATGCCTAGCACGTATTTGAAGAAAATTAGAATGTCTCGTACATATTTGAAGAAAATTAGAAAGCCTAGCACATATTTGAAGAAAATTAGAATGCCTAGCACGTATTTGAAGAAAATTAAAATGCCTAGCACGTATTTGAAGAAAATTAAAATGCCTAAGACGTATTTGAAGAAAATTAGAATGCCTAGCACGTATTTGAAGAAAATTAAAATGCCTAAGACGTATTTGAAGAAAATTAGAATGCCTAGCACGTATTTGAAGAAAATTATGAAGTTGTCCAGAAGTTAAGGTAGCAGGGTCAGTTGCCAGGGGAAGGCCAAGGAAAACATGATAGTAAGTGATAAGGATGGATTTGAGAGAAAGAGGGATAAATAAAGACCTTGCAGAGATAAGTTAGTTTGGAAGTCAATTTCTAAAAGACGTCCAACACATGCCAGCATGTAAAACAGACGTTGAACCGAATGTGATGATGATAACTACTACGTATTTGAAGAAAATTATAATGCCTAGCACATATCTGAATAAAATTCTGCTCGTCCATTATTGGCTGAAATTTAAGATGTTTAACCTTTATCAGCATTGGAAACAGCATTTTTTCTTTAATTATTTTTTGAATTTTATTTTATATTTTAAAATTTTATTTTCATTTTTAACTTTTGAACTCAATTTTGACTTTTTGTTTCTTTTGAAGGCAGAAATGTGTGTATAATAAAACAAATTTTTAAAATTCAGACATTTTGGTTGGCATAAACATTAGAATTGCAAAAAAACTATCATTTATCAAGGAAGATGAAAAAAAAATGAATGAATAAATAATGCAATGTTGTTTATAGGTAATATTGGTAATTACTTTATTGATAAACCGAATAAAAACCAATTTACATTATTGAATATGAAACTAACGTTTTAGTCAGAGGATAGGAATAAATTTTATTTAAAAAACAAACTAGTTTTTTCTTTCCCCGAATCAAAATTATATAGTTGGCACACATAAACTTGTCCAAATGGAAAAGTTTGTTGCCATCAAGGATGGCAATGGTTGTAACAGCTATTTCCTCTTACTGCTGCCAGTAGACATGGGTACTTTTTTTTTACTATCGAGATTACTGCTTATCAAGATCAAGAGCCACTCAAGGATAAGTGTTAATGAGAACGGGAATGAATGTCAGCCTAACAGATGAGGAACACTATGAAAGTACTAACATTAATCAATAGTATGAACTGTGTTTGATTACTTTGGGGGCGGTCCATGGTAGGAATTTGTTGACATGGGATTTGAAGACGACTAAGTTGTAGTTAAATGAGAAGCAGTCCCGCAGCAATGTGTTTCACATTTCTGATGATCTAAAGAATAAAAAAACACCTACTGTTGATTTTTTATGTAGAGTAGACGATTTCTTTCTGAATTCATTTCACACAGGGGGGTTGTCTGAATTGCTATTTTTTTTTCCAATGTAAAACTTTCTAATTTTTTTTTTAAATTTCAATAGGATAATTAGGGGCTGAACTATCGAGAGTTGAAAAAAATAAATGTAAGTCATTTCTGATAAAAAAAAAACTTTAAAAAACACTTTGATTTTGCTTTTTTTTATTTTCTTCCTTTGGTTATTAGGAATTAGAGCAAAGGCAGCTAGACATTAAAAACAAAATGATGTGGGACTTTTAAACGTTAAGGACGTTAACGGAAGGGGGATATTTAAAAATGAAATTGAAAGAGAGCAATTGTTGCTAACATAAAAAAGAAAGAAACAAAACGTCTCAAACTGGAAAGTTTTAAAAAAAGAAGGAAAGAAAGAAAACACGTATAAATCAGTATAGAAAGCAAAAAGGAAAAGCATAGAAAGAAAACGTATCATTATGGAATTAGATTTGCATTCTCTTTTCCCCCCTTATGTGTCGGACAGACTGAGTGATGGGATAGACATATATTTACAAATAAATACACATTGATCTTTATTATAGAATGAAGGATTGTGTAATTTGTTAATAGCTTTTCAAAAGAAAAAAAATCGATGACTTATTTTTTCATTATTTTGTACAATATTTAAATACTAGTGGAACCCTGTGGAAATTCCACAGTACTTTCTACATCAATGTGTATAATTTATTGTCAATAATAATATTCCTTTTGAAATAATGTCTGTCAGGGTCAGTACTATTAAGAAGTAATGACTCTTCTTCCATAAAAATAATTGTCATTATAAGCTAAATTATATTTAAATAAATAAAACGGATAGTTCGCTTTTTATTTATTTAAAATTGTAGCAATTCAATTATTTTTAAAACAATAAATATTCTTTGTCTTCTTACAGTAAACATAATTGTCAGCTAAATATTCTTCAAATCAATAAAGCGAATGCCATTTTTTGAATAAATTGATTGAAAATTGTGCCGTTTTAGTCCACAGGGCGACATAATTTGTAGTTTGGAACAAACGTTAGTAAAGAGCCACAGGTTGAAACATTTATATCGACCACCAACAAGGAATGGAGACCTCAAATTCAACTAAAGCTTATAGGCAAAATTAAAAAAAACAAAACAGCTAAGTTCTTGATTTCTTATTTCTGAACTGTCTCTGTCTTAAATAATACATGCATTTACATTGCGATGACTAATTAGTTAAACAATATTTGTTTTCCCAGGTTTTCGTTTCTTTTTTCCTGTGCACGATTCTTTATCGGTTTGTCTTTTTAAAAATTTTCTTGCTAATATTCTGCAAGGTTTTTTAGGGGGGTCAATGCGTTCGAGGTTAAAAGGGGGAAGGAATCCACTATCAAATGTAGTTTAAAAAAAGGGGGGAAATCCCACCCAAACCCACTAGCCTGACGTTAGTAAAGAGTCATGGGTTGAGATATTTATATCGACCACCAATAAGGAATGGAGACCTCAAATTCAACTAAAGTTTATAGGCAAAATTAAAAATACAGATAAAATAAGAAACAGCTAAGTTCTTAATTCTGAACTGTCTCTGTCTTAAATAATCCATGTACTTACGTTGCGATGACTACTTAGTTAAACAATTTTTTTTCCAGGTAGCGTAACCACAAAATTGCCTTTTATACTGTAACGTCATAGCTAAAGTGCCCCCTTGTTGGACCTACTCAATAGTAGATTAAACCCTCCCACACACCATAATGGCCGGTGAAATGTCCCCAATAAATAATGGGTAGCTGTATGTGCCATGTGGAAAGGGACTCTACAGTTATCCCCAGTGGGCTTTCCCGAGGCCACACCCCCCATTGACCAGGTCGCAACTAATTGACTGGTTGTGTGAGCTTATTTGCACCTAACATGAACCAACTTTGTCCACTCCCACTCTATCAAAGCAAACATGACATTGCAAAATAAAAAAGTAAAACCTAAACCAGACACCTAACACAAAACATCTTCGCCTCTGCCCTTGAGGCTCGCATTCACAAATATCCGGGGACTTAGAACCAACATCAACGACGTAGAAACTTTTTTCCTGACAAACTCCCCGGATATTCTAGTACTAAGTGAAACGAACCTTTAATCTCCTCTCACCACTTTGACATGACTGATTACCTCCCTCTCTACCGTAAAGACTCTGACAAACATATGCACGGGCTAGGAGTTTATGTTTGGAACACTCTCCCTCTAACTAGAGAACATAGGTTAGATTCAGATGACCAAGCCTACATGTGCTTTAGATTGACTTTACACCACAGCGTTAGTTACTTATATTTTTCATACCCTTCACCTTCGACCCAGGACTGTATCCTGTTAAACTTTGTTTCTGAAAGCATAGATAGAGCACTCTCACTTGACTCGAATGGCCAGATACATGTATTTGGGGATTTTAATGCACACCACCATGACTGGCTGGGATTCTCCCGCCTTACTGACGCAGCCGGTAACTCTACGTATAATTTCTCCTTAGCTCACTCCCTATCACAGACTGTCGCTTTCCTGACCCGCCTCCCTGATCAAGTAGACCAGCAAGCCTCACTTCTTGACCTGTTCCTGACCTCACTGCCTGAGGCTTGTGTGACAGAAGCCCATAGCCCGCTCGGGAACGCTGATCACGTCGTGGTTATGATTGCTATTACCTTAAAAACTTATTAAAAAGCTGATGAACCATTGCTCAAAACAACGAGATACTACAAGCAGGCTAGTTTTGAGTCCATCAGAGATCACATCAGCGATGCCCCATGGACTGAAACCTTCTCACTCCCTGCTGATTAGTGTGCAAATGAGTTAACCGAATGGGGCAAAGCAGGCATTGAAGTCTGTCCCCATGCGAAAATTCTTCAGCAAACCCCACTCCCCTCAATGGTTCACCTCGAAATGTGCAGCTGCTATTGCTGAGAGGCAGCAAGCATTCCGAAAGTCTGTTCACCATAAGTCAACTGCGAATAGGCAGAAATTCATAGTCAAGAAATAATTGTATGGCAGTGATAGGGGAAGCAAACAGAAGGTATACAGAGATAACCAAAAAATGCATTCCCACAGTTTAAGTTGATGTGAAAATTATATATATATATATATATATATATATATATATATATATATTGTTTTTATGGAAATCGCTTCAGACAAGGCATGAAGCCACTTGATGTAAGGAGCTAACAAGAACAAATACAATTATCACAAAGACAGGAGATGCCTATTGGCCTTAGTCTTGAAAAGACCAAGGTTATAGGTAGGAGGAAAACAGTCATCAGAAAGAGAGTTCCACAAGCCTACGGTACTTGGAAAGGAGGTACTGGAATAAGAAGCTATATTACAATGATTTATCAAAACAGCGAATTGATGGAGACCACTAGATTAACAAGTTAAACGAGCTGGAACAAAAGAAGCGGAGAATAAATCACATAATTCTGAAAAACACATGCCATAATAGTATTTATACACAAGACTGAGACTAGCAACATCACGTTTGTGAGAGAGAGGATGAAGAAAAGGGACACACCTACGATTGAAAGACACAAGCTATATATATATATATATATATACATATATATATATAGTAATCCAGAGAAAAACGGACACGTTGAGTCACCCATTGAGCTTAGGTTCAATTGCTTGAATAAAGAAAATATGAGTTTGCAAACGTAATTATATATATATATATATATATATATATATATGTGTGTGTGTGTATGTGCAATGAAGAAAACGATAAAATCTTTGACTGTAAGTTCATAATTTGATTAGGATTTAATTAAATTTTCAACTCTTGTCAACAAACACTATCTTGTTTTATTTCAATTGTTTCTTATCTGCTTCAGAATTTGTGTGCACATACTTTGATCCACCTTTAGACCAGGCATGTATAACATGCGACTCATAAAATAACGGCAAAAAATTCAGTTTTCATCATTTAAGCTGGATAAACATGCATCGTTCACAGAAAAAAACAGCATGCTTTTCTTTATTCAAAACATGTGACCATGTGGAGTGTTGTAGCAGAAGAATGGTTATCTTGAATTGCAGAAAGGTTGTTCGGCCAAAGACTTACAAGTGATTGAACCAGAGCGTACAGAGTGGTGTTTGGAGATAGTTGACCCACTGGATCATGAGAGCTGGAGAGTGAGCTTGCAAAATCTCAAAATAACGCCTGACCGATGGACAAGGGAAAAGTGATGTTAAATGAATCGAAAAAGAGAGTTTCTTTACACTTATCACATTTTGTCGATTTGAAAATTTATTTGCTGCAGTTGAAAATTTTGTTATTTTTTCTTTTGTTAAACTATTTCGTCACTTTGCATTGATGAATGTAGTTAAATCATTTGTGTGCACATTGAATGTTTTTAAGCTTAATAATAAAAATATTCTGCATTAAATTTTTATTAAACAACTTCAGTTAGTTGCTTTTTCTCTGTGGAGTATGTTTCCTGGTTTGGAGAGAACAACCTATGCCAATAAATTAGACCCAACATTGAACAACACCTGCCGCTTGATCACTGGTTGCCTGAAGCTTACCAACCTGAACAACCTGCATCTCCTCGCTGGCATTGCCCCCGCAGACGTAAGACGGGAAGTTACCAGCCGAGTAGAAATCACAAAGGCTACCAATGATGAACAACATCTCCTTCATCGACGTGACTCAACAACCGAAATCAAGGAGAAGCTTCCTCAATCATGTCCAGCCCCTTAATAACATCTCGGGAAGAGACCAGAGAGCGAGAGAATGTCCCTCTCCTCTCTTACTGATAAGGGAATCCCCCCTTTCTAAAGTCCTTTAGGTTCAGAAGCAACTGCATAAGAACAGGAATGGGGTGATCAAAAGTTGCTATGGCCAGATGGGGCTACAAAAGCGACCCTACCTTCTGTGGATGTGGTGAGGAGTCACATGTGGCCCTGATAACAACACAAATAGAACCCACATGGCTCTTGGGGAAGCATGAGTTTGACATGCCTGCTCTAGACTGACGTTCACTTAAAAAGTCTACTGCACTATTAAATATACAAAAAAACATTTTCTTGGGTCTTTGTTATTCTTAAACAATGATAGCAAGAATTCCTGACATCAGCACAGGGTGAGACATGTCTGTACATACTAATTACAATTTTATTGACTTTTATAACTTCACTGTCATGTCCTCTTTGGTCTCCAGGAAACAGTTTCTTCCTCTTTATGATTGAGTCTGAATGAAGACTTTTGTTTAACGTCACAATTTTGCACTCATGAAAATTGGGTTCATCATACACTTGCATGTGTTTCTGTGTATATCGTTTGTAGGTATAAAAACACTTTAATATTTAAAAGAAAATGTATTCATAGCTGCATAGTTAATGCCCCTTTAAGATTTAATAGTCTTAATAGTAGAGCCCGGTTTCGAGTTACGAGATTGTTGTTACTAGCGATTATGCAAAGTTCTGTTCGAGCGTCAAACACTTTAGACAACAAGATTCTTGCCCCTGCCTCTCAGGTAAGTGTACGTTAATTTCAATTACTGTCTGTGGTGATTTCTCAAGGCCGCGTGGGCATAGGTGTTCTTTATTTCTGTACTTTGATGAATTTTTTTTTAACATCTTTCATTTTACACACAAAATTAATTTATTAAATTTAATATTCATTCCTATCCCTTATGCACGTTGTACGGCAAAAATAGGATAAGTATATTTTTTCCAATTAGTCCAATTTTGTCAATCTTCAGAGGGTTGCAGTATATGTGGTTCAATAGCCAAAAAAACATGTAATAACAAAAACACCGTAGGGGAAAATACGGTGAAAATCCAGATTGATTTCTGGTAGAAATTCGGTAAACTGAAGTATATAAAAACAAAACATTTACTTGGGAAAAAGGTGACCACTTTAGAAAAAATACCCCCCCCCCCCCCAATAAGCTGTTTACACTCGAGAAAACACGCGAATCAGATTTTCAAACGATGGCTATATATATATATATATATATATATGTTTATATATATGTATGTACAGGATTCACTCCTAAACTAATTAACTGATCATTATGAATTTTAGAATACAGCTGCTAGGTGTAAGAGGTCCAAATGTGGGCTACAGTTTAATTTAGTTTGTGCAAAGGGGGAGGGGGCTCGTGAAAATTCAGATACCTCTGATTTTAATTAAATTTTAGCCATACATATTAAACATCAATTAATAAATATTCCCCAAATTTCAGTTTCTTTGAAGTATTTTAAAGGGTTTTTAGGGGGCATAATATGGGCGCAAGCTCCCATTTCAAATTTCAAATATTGCATTGAATCCAGAGCCATTAGATACCAATTAAGCAAGATTCCTTGAATTTCAATTTCATCTTAAGACCCATTAAACTAAAGCCTTAAATTTGAGACGTTTTCTAGAATAAAGATAATGTAATGAATTTTGATCACAATTGGAATAAGGATTCTTTACATTAGGTTTAGTATCATTTATCTGTTATTTTAATCTCCGTAAAGAGACATAAAAGTGGTGTAAAACTATTCTTTTTCTGAAAATTAATTTTCCCTCTCCTGGGACTAGTATTCTTAGAGTATGTATATATATAAGTTACAGTGTACCTCACAGATTCCCACTTTCAAAGTGGCATATAATGCAAGTGAGTTACATTTAGAACTTTTGTGTCTAAGAGAGTGAAGCTTCGAGGGATTGGTCACTGGAGTAGGGATGGGGTTATTCCTGGCCATATAACTCCATCATTTAACATGGGGTTACTGTACTTTGCTCTCAATTTACATTTCTTCTAGACATTCCATCTAGCTCTGGTGAGTTTTATAAGCCATTTCAATGAAAATTTTATTATAAATTTAATCATGACTGATCAACAAAAATGCTATTTCAAACTTAAGCATCATAGGTCAACGAAAATGCTATTTCAAACTTAAACATGACAGATCAACAAAAATGCTATTTCAAACTTAAGCATCATAGATCAGCGAAAATGCTATTTCAAAGTGTAGCTTGACAGATCAAATTTAAGCATGACAGATCAATGAGAATACTATTTCAAAATAATGCACAGATGAAGGGCTAACAGCCAAAGCCGCTCATAGAGATGCAAAGATACATGTAAAAAAAAAAATTACTGATTACATTTGGGGGAATAAATTGTAGATCTGTCTTTCTTATCAGATGTTTGTATCTTGTGTCTTTAGCAAGTTCTGATAAACACACTTTTCTTTCAAATCGAAGGGAGAAAAATTCATGATTAATTTTGATATTGGATTCCTTTCTAATATAGAACATTGTTATGCAAGCAAACATTTATTTACAATGATTGGAAGGTTAATACAATCTTATCCAAACATGAACAACTTGAGCATATTTGTTTTGACATCTGTATAGCTTAATCATGCTAATTGATAAAATTAATAATCTCTAGACTGACAAAATGGCCATCTTGGCCAATGGAGGATGTAGAGCAGTCAGCCAAAATGCAACATTCTTACAAAAATGGGGATTCTTGAGATGCATCCATTCAATCTGTGAATTTAGCAATGAAAATGCTATTTCAAACTCTAGCTTGACAGTCCAAATGAAAATGGTGTTTCAAACTCTAGCCTGACAGACAATAAAAAAAACTGTTTCAAATTCGCGTGTGACAGACCAAAGAAAACTGCTATTTTCAAACTTGACCAGCCCAAAAAGATGACATTTCAAACTTGAATGTGACAGGCCAAAAAGATGATGTTTCCAACTTGACAGACCAAAGAAAATAGTGTTTCAAATTTGAGTGTGACAGACACCCATCCTCCCCAAAAAATATTTCAAACTTGAGCATAACAGGCAAAAATAGATGCTTTTTCAAACTCGAGCTTGACAGATTCCCCCAAATATTATTTCTAACTTCAATATAAAAATTCTATTCCAAACATAAGCATGACAGATAAACGAAAATGCTATTTCAAACACGGGCATGGCAGAGCAAAGAAAATTTTCTTTCAAATTCGAGCATGACAGACCAAAGAAACTGCCTTTTCAAACTTAACAGGCTAAAGAAAATCACTTTTAAAAAAAAAATAACTTAAAAACTCTTCAGTCAATCCAACCAAAATTTTAGGCACATATTCAGAACTCTTGTCAAAATTGACACACAAATTTCATAAATCTTAAGTCTAGATTTTTAAATATTTGAGATTTATTAAAAACTAGCTGGCTTCACCCGCTTGCTATCACTTGGCAATTTAATCTCTATTCACAACTTGAAATCATTGAAATGAAACTAATGTAATGAAAAAAAGACAAAACTAATCGATAAATGGGAAAAACTAATCGATAAATAGGAAAAACTAATCGATAATGAAAGGAAGACAAAACTAACCGATAAGAAAAAGTAGACAAAACTAATGCCCATTGCTACTTTCAACTTAGTTTCTCTCTCCTCTACTACTGCGAAGCACACACATATTTTTATTATTATTATCAATTATTATTAAGATTAAGCCTTCCCTTCTTTACTCATGAAAATTAAATTTCCATACATGATTATTGAAGCAGGCTGAACACGCGTGCATTCACTTTTATTACTGGCAAAAATGGCACATCTAAAGACTATGAAAATAAATATTCATCTCTTGCAGAGAGATTCATTGTTTCTTTTGTGGCCGCAGAAACTTTTTGTGCCATTGGTCCTTGTTCAATTGCTTTCATTCGCAACATTGTAGAAATTGAAACCCTGCTTAATGCAATGGCAATTTGTTGCTGCCAGTTGTTCAGGAAAATATTTTTGCCATCACAGTGATCAGACGGGGAATGCAAAAAATATGTTTTTAAAAGAAAAAAAAAGTTTTATATATTTGCTATAATCTTGATCTGGACGGCAACTGGAAAAAATATATTTTTTACCTTTACATTATAATAAAACCAATAAAAAATTACTATATATATATAATGATGTATGGCTGGTAGTTGAAGCATAAAAACAATGTATTATTTTTTTAACTTTTAATTTATTATTATTCAATATTTCGAATGCCTTCTGTTCTTCATCTGGAATGATGACATGGGTTTACTGGAATTGGATGGTGGTAAATTATATATATATATATATATATATATATATATATATATATATATATATATATATATATATATATATACTAACACCAAAAAATAAAAATACAAACATGTTAAAATAAGGTCACCTATTAATTCGATACAACAAAGAAACAGTCACACCTATACAAAACAGAACAAAAGAATAGGAAGTAAAATCAACCGAACCTTTGTTTGTGAAAAGCCCTACTATTGGCTAATAGAAACATTAACCCATAGCAGGGAGTATTGATTTACTCCTCTCCAGGAGTTAGGTACAAGGCCAGTTTTTATCTTACTCCCACAAGTAAGATGTGACCCAAGGTCGGGTCGGGAAAGTGGGGTTTAAAAATTGCCTGGGCAGCCTCGTCGGCATTTCCCGGTAGGGGCGCCTCAGGCAGTAAGCAATAAACTTACTCATCCCCAAAGAGGGGAGGCGAAGCCTGGGAGGGTGAACCTCTGTTAGAAATAACTAACGAAGCGACTTATCTCCCTTGCATCATTTCGGTAAGGTTAAGAGTTATCGCCCTTTGTCGATAGTGTCTTACGGAGTGAAAAGTAAACATTGACACGTATCAGACTGTCTCATATTTCATCTCGCGTTACAGCGGCTAAATAACTCATTTCATTCTAATTTCACTTTTAATAAATCTGTTAAACCTTTCTGTTGAAAAGTCATCGATTTTGTTTTACGAGTTATTAATTATTATAACCTAAATTACATGGTTTACAACAACCTCCTAGAACTGCACAGGACAGACCCATAGACCGGCGTAAATCAAGCCCCGAATGCCAAGACAATACCAGTCTATGGGGTGCAGTATCTATCGGAACAGATACTACACTTTGATCTTAGCCAAAGGCCAAGAAAGGAGTGGCAGGGAGTAACAAAGAATCTGATTGGTTAACTAGCTCGACTAAACACCACATGTATATATAAAAACACTCAACACAAACTCCATGCATTTTAGCCTGACGATTCTCTACTGTGTAACTTAATTGCCATTAATATATTTTCATAACTTACTACCTAGTTTTACTCATGTATTGAGCACTATTGAACTAAATACTGAAAGTCGATACATAAAATATTATATCTCCTTATAACATTTAATGTGGATACATGAAATAATATATATATATATATATATATGAAAATTATAACTAAAAGGTAAACTTTTAGAGAGTTGGACCTATTGTGAAATAAGGAAAGCTCAATATACTGGATAGAGCAAAAATATGGTAAGTCAATGAAAATTAATTAGACCTGCAAATGGAAGCAAATCAATATCTTCAGTTGTTCAAAACAAGGAGCAGTTTAGTTAATAAAAAACATTTATTTTTCTTCTCTTTCATTCCTAAACCAGGCTTTTCAAAGAGTAAAATCTTATCATCAGAGGAGATTAATGATTGATAAGTTGACAGAAGAGGACTGTCAAAGTTCTGAATTTGAAAGAGTTTTTTAAAAATCTTTAAAGTTCAAATGGGTATGAAAATCACCAATAACGAAATCCAAAAAAGCGTGGGGCTCAGAAATATTGGTAAATCCAGAGGAATCTGTATAAAAATCCAACGACGACGATTCCACCTAGGTCTGTTGTCCTTGGAGAAGGGATCAAATAAGATTGGCCATGTTAAGGAAAACAATATTCTTCCTGTCTTCAATTAACCGTATTCCAAGGCAAAAACGACAAAATCTCAATGGAGTCAAAACAGTTCGCTTTGAATCCATTGAGATTATGTCATTGTTTTTGCCTTGGAATACGCTTAACTGAATACAGGAAGAATATTGTTTTCCTTAACATGGCCAATCTTATTTGATCCCTTCTCCAAGGACAACAGACCTAGGTGGAATCGTCGTCGTTGGATTTTTATACAGATTCCTCTGGATTTACCAATATTTCTGAGCCCCACGCTTTTTTGGATTTCGTTATTGGTGATTTTCATACCCATTTGAACTTTAACATTTTTTTAAAAACTCTTTTAAATTTAGAACTTTGACAGTCCTCTTATGTCAACTTATCAATCATAATTTTCCTCTGATGATAAGATTTTAATCTTTGAAAAGCCTGATTTAAGGAATGAAAGAGAAGAAAAATAAATTTTTTTATTAACTAAACTGCTCCTTGTTTTGAACAACTGAAGATATTGATATGCTTCCATTAGGTCTAATCAATTTTCATTGACTTACCATATATATATATATATATATATATATATATATATATATAAGATGTGAAACTAACAGCATGATGTATACTTTTAGAAATTTGAACCTATCATGAATGATTAAAGCTCAATATACAGGATAGAGCAATTATATAGATAAATGAAAAAAGAGAAATAAAAAATGTAAGAATGACAAATCTATTTCATTTTTAGTTGTTCAATGCAAGGTGTATTCAATTACTATTACCCACATTTCTATTTACAAATATTTTCTATATCGTGGATAAATGCTTAGCATTTTTTCCTGTAAAGATTCTTTCTAGTCAATTGAGGGTAATTCCATGTCAAATCATCCAGAAAAAAACACTTTTGTCACCCTTACCACTCAGATTTTCTTGAAATTTTTACCAGTGGTAGATACCATAAAAGTAGGGAAATCCTGAAAATTTGAGCACCTGAATGAACACGGTTCAGAAATTAGAGCACTTTTAAGATTAGGGGTGTGACAGGATTCTCGTCAAAATCACGAGTTTTGGAAATCATGGTTTTGTGAATAAAATCATTTCTAGATAACATAGAGGGCTGAAAATTGGACCAGGAAAGCTTTTCAGGCCGAGGAATCCAAAAATCACATCTAGAACCACTGAAAAGCAACTATTTTTTAGCTATTTGATGTTCAAGCAGAAATTTGAGTATCAGGTTGTCTGGTCATAAAAAACCATGTGGCACTATTGGAAATTAATTTTTTTTGATTTCTGGGCATCCTTATAAGTCTGAACTTTAATTTTCCCAGAGATGAGCTTTTGTTCTTTCTGCGGAACCTAGGGTAGGGCAATGCGTGAAAATAAATCGGCGCGAAAATTTATCCGAATAAGGTACATTTGGTTGAAAACTCATCTTCCTCTCATAATTCGCTATATTTGCCCTTGCAGGAGGGAATAAATTTTTGCTAGGTAAGAGATTCAAGCGTTCAGCGAGAGAAACTATTCATAGCTATAGCTAATCTAGGGTCCCAAATAAGTGTCTAATACACCTTTTCACGATAACATTTCAAGGGTCATTACCCACTCTAATATCTGTCTGGTTTTATCTCAACTTTTTTCAAGTGATCACTGTTTTTACTTAACTTTTCTGTAATCGTGAAACCGTGTATTGAGCTATTTCTGTCCGGTCATGACCTGTGACCAAAATGTCTGGCTTTGATCAAATTAAAACCGCCTGTCTCACAAAAATATGCATTTAAATTTGATTCGAATTGCTAAGAAAACAATTTAGGGCTCAAGTCCGAGCAGCAAATTCACGCGACCACTTGTCTGGTACCAGTGTCAATATCTGGATCTTCAGAGAGTACGGCGCAGTTTTCAGTTTTTCTCGCATCAGATCATGTAGTCGCTCCAGCTCAGTTGCTTTTGACTCAATGTCAGTTCCCTCAAAAACAGATTCTGATGTATCCAGCATATCCTCCTCGACACTGTATACTTCAGCTAAGGATGATCTATAAGTACCCACCACTTTCTCTAGTTTGTTTTTGGCACTGCTCACACGTCTGTGTTTGGGCACACTATGGAGATTCACTGGAGACACACCAACTATTTCTAGACTGGTGTTTATGCGTTTTCTTGGAGTTTCTTCCAGCTCATAAGGTTCGTCGTCTGGAGCATCTTCATCAATGTCACTTTCACATCCCTCGACTCCAGCGTCATTGGTGGAACTCGTATCAGAGGAACTTTCTACCATAAGGTTTTGGTAGAATTTGTCACATTGTCGGCAAAGCATGAGCCCGGGTGTCATAGCATAGCCTTTGGCTTCCAAATGTTGCGCCATCTCCAGATTTACGCATTTCATTCCCTGACACAGACTCCGGTGTTTTATCAGCACACCACAACACTTGCTTGCATGACGCTCAAAAGCTTTACCAAACACTTGTTTGTGGTGGAGACAGACAGTTGTTACATTGTCCCTCTCACGTAAGTTAGCACGCCATAAGAAGATAATTCAGATTTCATCATCAAAGTCATCCATATTTCTCAAGCCAACAGATCTGGTGTAGTGATTCTCATGGCATGAAGTCTGCAAAAGCTCGCCAAAGCTGCATTGTTCTGCTTTCTCTCCCATTGTATTTCTTGTTCTGAGAAAAAGAACAGATATGATATGGTGTTAATTCAGGACTTGAGCCCTAAATTGTTTTCTTAGCAATTCGAATCAAATTTAAATGCATATTTTTGTGAGACAGGCGGTTTTAATTTGATCAAAGCCAGACATTTTGGTCACAGGTCATGACCGGACAGAAATAGCTCAATACACGGTTTCACGATTACAGAAAAGTTAAGTAAAAACAGTGATCACTTGAAAAAAGTTGAGATAAAACCAGACAGATATTAGAGTGGGTAATGACCCTTGAAATGTTATCGTGAAAAGGTGTATTAGACACTTATTTGGGACCCTAGATTAGCTATAGCTATGAATAGTTTCTCTCACTGAACGCTTGAATCTCTTACCTAGCAAAAATTTATTCCCTCCTGCAAAGGCAAATATAGCGAATTATGAGAGGAAGATGAGTTTTCAACCAAATGTACCTTATTCGGATAAATTTTCGCGCCGATTTATTTTCACGCATTGCCCTACCCTAGGTTCCGCAGAAAGAACAAAAGCTCATCTCTGGGAAAATTAAAGTTCAGACTTATAAGGATGCCCAGAAATCAAAAAAAATTAATTTCCAATAGTGCCACATGGTTTTTTATGACCAGACAACCTGATACTCAAATTTCTGCTTGAACATCAAATAGCTAAAAAATAGTTGCTTTTCAGTGGTTCTAGATGTGATTTTTGGATTCCTCGGCCTGAAAAGCTTTCCTGGTCCAATTTTCAGCCCTCTATGTTATCTAGAAATGATTTTATTCACAAAACCATGATTTCCAAAACTCGTGATTTTGACGAGAATCCTGTCACACCCCTAATCTTAAAAGTGCTCTAATTTCTGAACCGTGTTCATTCAGGTTCTCAAATTTTCAGGATTTCCCTACTTTTATGGTATCTACCACTGGTAAAAATTTCAAGGAAATCTGTGAGGTAAGGGTGACATGGTCTGGATGATTTGACATGGAATTACCCTTGACTTCTGGGGGTTGCGGTTCCTGGTATTCTGAATGTTCACAGGGACACGGGTTCTGCTAGTATTGTATATTTTGTTATGATCTATTTCCATTTTTTTCTTTTCCATTTTTTTTCTTAAAAATATCTTCCAGCATTTTAACATAAAATCCTTCTGCAATTTTTTCTTCATTCATATCCCCTTCCAGCTGCTCTGATGCCGAAGGTATTTCCATAAACTGCCGCAAGCGAAACACGTCTCAATAACTCTTCTGTCTCGCGAGGCTCATTGTTCAAGCGGGATGCAAGTCCTTCAATTTTATGAATGAAACCAATTGAACAAGAACCAATGAATATATTGGATTTTAACTGTTTTTAAAACTTCTTTAAGAAAATTTATACATATGTGAAAAATATTTTTTCATTTTTCTATGGCATTACCTTTTTAAAATATATGAATTTAATATATATATATATATATATATATATATATATATATATAATCTTTATAAAGTTGGATATGTTTATATATGTGTATGTACCGTATTCACTCCTAAATTTATTAAACGATCATCATGAATTTTAGAACAGAGCTGCTAAGCGTAATGTGGGCTATATTCAATGTAATTTAGTTTATGCAAAGGGATGAAAGCCCTTCGTGAAAATTCAGGTATCTCTTATTTTTGTAAAATTTTAACAATAAGGTATTAGACATCAATTAATAAATATTCCCCAAATTTTAGTTTCTTTAAAATATTTTAAAAGGTTTTTAGGCATGATATTAGCACAACTTCTAATTTGAAAATTTAAATATATCAAACTTGCATTGAATTTGATCCATAGTCAATTAAGCAAGATTCCCTGAATTTCAATTTAGATTTGATTTAGATCCTTAGATTTGAAACATGTAATGTATTTTGTTCAAAATTAGAATAATGATTCAAGAGATGGGGTTTAACAGCATTATATCTTGAAAACATAAAAGTGGTGCAAAACTGAGACGAACGAACCTTTATTGATACCAAGTCTCTTCATCAACACAGGTTCTAGATATCAGAAGCTAAAAGTCGAATAAAAGCATAAAAAAATTCAGTATTATTCACCATAAAATACACAGCAATTTGAGAAAAAAGGGGGAGAGGGGGGTATAACAATTTATATCTTCCTCAAATCCCCACACATAATAAAACCACATATAAAAAAAACACAATGGAAGCCTATTACAAAATTTAGAAAAATACAAAATTAAAAAATAGAAATATAACTTTTTCACTTAGTGGTTTTCTATGTTTCTTTGCCTTATAGACTAATTTAATCGTTTATTTAATGGTATTACCCATGCAAACCAGTGCATCAACACCAAAAAAAGCAGCATGATACATAATATATTGTCAGAAATAAATCCAAAGTTTAACTATATAACAAGTTCACCATATTCGCTCGCTTGATGCAACTCCAAGGAAGCTATGATTACATCGCTAGTAAAAACATAAACAAAGATTTATCACAGAACTCGGAGGATGAGGTTTTTTTGTGCAAATTCAGCTTTCTCTAACCGTTCGACTCGTTAGTCAAGAAGTCAAAGACGACATCCACGTTAGGTGGTCCCTCTTTTTGGGAACAGATGTTCGATCCTCTACAAGTCTCATTTTGCACTTTGTGGTTTTCTTTGTTTATTGCTGGCTATGTGGATTAAATCGTTTATTCAATGTTATTATTCACACAAAGATAAACGTAAAAAAAACAACAAAAAAAACAATGCAGCATATATATTATGCTGCAGTGGTTTTTTGTTTTTTGTATATCTATATGTATATATTACATATAGATATACAGAGTGTTCCAAAAAAATGTATACATTTGAATCATTACAACTCGTCCAATTTACTGATTTTAACTTGCAAACAAGACTGATAGAAGAGTAAGAATACACATTTAAAAATACTGACAGTAAATTTAACAAAAACAATTAAAATTAACTTGTAATAAACGTAAATGCTACTTGGGGTAATTTCAGAATGTTCATAAAATGAACCCTAACCCTAACCTATTCTGATCAATCCACCTTTCATATCATGATACATTGGATCTACAAACGTCTTGCAACATTTCCTTATGTCAGTATTTTTAAATGTGTATTCTTACTCTTGCATCAATCTTGTTTGCAAGTTAAAATCAGTAAATTGAACGAGTTAGAATGATTCAAAGGGGACATACATTTTTGGGGAGCACCATGTATATCTATAGCTATACACTAAGGGTGGTGATTCGATATATATATTCCAGTAAATGCTAGTATCAACCAGCAGCAGTTTACTGAAGTATTAGTATTTTTTTGTAAACAAAAGAAAAACTGAAAATGCATGCTGTCATTTTTTACCGCATAAAACACTAGTTTTTAAATACATATCTATTGAAGCCGAGTGCTTCGGTCAAACATTTTAATTTAAATTAATATTTTACATTCCCATTTTGTCTTTTTTATCCTGCACTCATATTCTGAACATTTTATAGGGCTTATTAGTCAACAAAGTTGGCTGATATTCTAAGCAGTGGCGTTTGTTAATATAAAATAATTTAATACCAAAAACAAAAAGGTGCGAGAAAGGAAGAAGAGGGACCTCCTCCCCAATATTTGTATTCCTCAAAGAATTTGTAATTATTGTGTTTTTTGTTGTTGTCTCCCTCTGTTGAATGTATTGCACTTGATCTCTTGTTCTTTCTACATTTTATGGTGTACAATTGTACACCTTCAAGAATTTCCGGATATCTGCTAGTGCTATCATCCCCTTTTTTACTTCCCGTAATCCCTGTTTGCTGGAAATGCAATATTTCTTATTCTAGAGAGGAGGCAGGACCAAATCAACTATCCCTGTGCTCCAACAAAAACAAATACAACAGCTGTCCGATATTTTATTCTGCGTTCATGGTTTGGTTTTGCTATTTCGCTCGCTTCGTTATTATGATTATTTATTTATTTTTCTCACTGGAGCGGCCGAAAATTATTTTGTCGTCTTTCATTACCGTTAGCATTTGTGACAACATTTTTATATCCCCTTTCTTCTTCGCCGCCCGTTTTTTCTTTTTTCGTTTGTTGTTTTGTATACTGTTAGTTGGATTTCGTTCTTTTTGTACCGTTAGTTGACTTTCGTTTCTTTTGTACCGCTATTTGATTTTCGTTTTTTTTTTATACCGTTATTTGATTTTCGTTTTTTTTTATACCGTTATTTGATTTTCGTTTTTTTATATACCGTTATTTGATTTTCGTTTTTTTATATACCGTTATTTGATTTTCGTTTTTTTTTTTTAATACCGTTATTTGATTTTCGTTTTATTTTGTACCGTGACTATCGTTTTTTTCTTTTTGTGCCGTTAGTTGACTTTCGTTTTTTCTTTGTTTTTTTTTGTTTTTTGTACTGTTAGTTGACTTCCGTTTTTTTGTTGTTTTTTTTACCGCTATTTGATTTTCGGGGGGGGGGGGGGGTCCGTTAGTTGACTTTCGTTTTTGTTTTTTTGTATCGTTAGTTGACTTTCGTTTTTGTTTTTTTTGTACCGTTAGTTGACTTTCGTTTATTTTGGTTTTTTTGTACCGCTAGTTGATTTTCATTTTTTTTCTGTACCGTTAGTTGACTTTCGGTTGTTTTTTTTTTTGTTGTTTTTTTTTGTTTGTTTTTTTACCGTTAGTTCACTTTCGTTTTTTAGCTGAGAGAGTCAATTTTAGGTATGGTTTAAATCGAGAAGAAAATCAGATTGACGACTAACTTGGAAGAGTAATTCGTCTGGCTGAAATAGAATAAGCAAACGGGGTCACCATTCCTCACGAAATAAACGATGGCTTCACAACTAAAGAGATACGCAGTTTTATTTACAGGAAACTTAGGAAGATTGTACATAGACAAGTCGATTCATCTATCGTCGGCCCGATAGAGAACGCAGAATTATATATTGTCTTTTTGAAATACAGGCTGGAACTGAAGTGTTTCGCGCCAAGATGATTCATTGCGTATGAATCTCATTGAGCTTAGGTGAGTTGCTTGTTCGTGCGGTGAACAGGCGATGGTTACATAATCGTGATGTCGAATCACAACTAACTTTCAGTCACGTAGACCGATACAAAATAGGTAACTGCTACAATTTTGTTGTACCGTTATTTGATATTCGTTCTTTTTTATATATACCGTTAGTTGACTTTGTTTTTGTGTGTGCTGTTATTTGTTTTTCATACCGTTAGTTGACTTTCGTTTTTTGGGATTTCTCCTTGACTGACCGAAGACAGAAAAGATGAAGTGTAGTGTCAGAACAGAGTTGACTTTTGCTTTATTTGTATTGTACTGTTAGTTGACTTTCAAATTTCCTGCTGTTTGTGGTAAAGAAGAAAAAAACACTTTGCTCCTCTGTTGAATTGTCAACTGAATATAGTTCCACTCAACCAAGTGGTGATAAGGCCATCGACCTGATCACCGCACTACGTGATAGTTACTGCGCTGTAGAGGTATCACGTAACATGAAAATTAGGCGCCAAATTTGTTCTTTCAAAATTGTATCTTCAGTCCGAGAATAAAAGTTGTGCAATACGCACGTATTATTGTTACCTCCCCATTCTATTCTTGTCTTTTCTTCTATGTCTTCGTGACTCATAGTCTACCACGATGTTACGCTCTAACCCCTCAAAGCGTAACATCCTCCCACTTTCCTTTTATTCACCCCACTTATTCCGTGTTTTTTGTTGTTTTCTTTTTCATTCATTTATTTATTTTGCTAGCCCCCCCCCCCCCCTCTTCGCTTAAAAAAAGTGGTTGCAAGTTCAGTAATAACAACACTGCTTGTCTCTTTCTTCCTACTTTAAACCGCCTTAACCATCCTTCCCAACACCCCTCATCTTCGCTATTTCTTCGAGCGTTTCTCATCTCTCCCCAATTGCTCGTCATCGCAACTTAAGAAGAGAGATCACATTTGAAGAACGTATTGGGCGTGCTTTTACTTACGTTAAACGTAACCGTGTTTTCGTGCGTGTGTCTTTAATAGGTGTTATTCATTTGTCACCGTGTGAGCGGAGTGTGTATGGAGTTTATGTATGTACATTTCGCTGTATACAGTAAGTATACCACATCGTATTGTACGTACGTATTTTAGATGTGTGTATAGCTCGATTTATATAAAGTTAGGTCTGTGTATGTTTATATATTTGTATGTGCAGGATCACTCCTAAATTATTTAACCTAATT